>JAVHNF010017029.1:0-13498 GCA_034783455.1 Micropsitta finschii | reverse complement strand
TAATGGATCACATAGGAAGATGGGAAGCTTTGTATGGAAGGACTCTATATCCTCCTGCACTTTCTCTTTTGTTTCACTAATCATTTTCATTTTGTTTTATAAGGAGGCTGAGCCAATTCCAGCTTAGTAAAAGTTTTTCTTAGTTTCAAGAAGCTGGGCTCCAAAGACAATACGTAGCCATGGATGAGAAAAAGGAATCATCTGCAGTGGGACACAGCTGCAGACTTCAGTTATGCAGGATTGTGTTTGGTACCACAACACTGTCCGCTGGTTTGGCTTGGGTTTTTTGTTGCTGTCATTTTGCTGTTGCTATTCCCTGCACTTTGATCTAGAAATTAAATTGTCAGAATTAAAGTTAAATCCAAGCAGTTTTCACCAGTTGAATAGGGAGGATGCGGGAGCTTTGCCTTTGTCCTGCTGCAATGGTGGCTTGCCTTTAGAGACAGTTTTTATCATTCAGCTGGAGTAGGTGCAAGCTGCACTCACACCCCCTTGGTGCCTAATTCCCACAATCCTGAACTCATCCCCTAATATAGCTGAGGGACTATTTCCCTTTGCCAGGGTGTTCCTGCTACCTCTTTGTGGTAGTACTCCATGGGATGAGGGGGATGGCCTGCAGGGACATCCACAGCCCCACATTTCCACAGCAATACAACATGATAGCACCCTGGCCATGCTGGCCAGGTTTGCAGGGGCTCTACAGTGCTGACCCACTTGATCTGGAGACTCCTGCGACCACACTGTAGGAGCTGAGCTAAACTGAGGTCCTGCCGCTCACCTGGCTGTTCCTCAAGCCAACCTGACTGACTAAACCCAGGGGAGAAAAGCAGCAAGAAAGGCAATCTTTGCATTGACTGTGTAGCAAACCATGGAGACCTGTGAGGGCAGAGGGGTGGGCAGGGAGTGAGCGGAGAACAAGGAAGGTGGTGGAGTTGCTGCCTCGTTGTCCCTGTGAAGTTTATCCACATGAGTGCACTTCTAGTGCTGACCCAGAGTTGTCCTTCCCCTTCAAAGCCCACAAAGCCCAAAGTAGCTTTAAAACATAACCTGCTCTCTGCCTTCAGAGTCAGCACACCTTACTTTGCAGATAGAGGAAAACCAAGCTGCTGATTAAAACAATGCTTTTTTCTCCTTTTTTTTTTTTTTTACAGAGCAGAGCCCACATATTTAAACGCTTAGGAAGAGCTTCTGGCACATCTTCATGAGGGCAATTTCCTCTGCTGTGTTCTGTCACACGTCACTCAAGGAGAATTGCACCGAGTCCTTTACTGCAGCAAATCTTGGTACCATTTTGATGATTCTCACAGAAATGATTCACTTCCCTTGCAAGCCCTGGCCGAGCACAGGAGTGCACAGGGCTGAGCCCTGCTGAGAGATGGTGCCACAGGAGGAAGCACAACACCCATGGAGCCCTGGCACTCACAGCTTGTTTCTGTGATGGGATGAGAAAAGCCCATTTTTCCCAATTGGAAACTAAGCCCACTTGGCTTGCTGAAGCCATGGAAGACATCAAGCGTAAGGCAGTCCCTTTTCCAGGAAAGCTCTGCTTCTAACATGGTATGAGAGCAGTAGGATCCCATCGGTGCTGCAAAGCAGAGCTCCATCAGCTGCTGCTGGGCTGATCGGAGCCAGCAGCACAGGAGGGGAAGCCAAGGACAGCTTTTAAATGCACGCGGTGGAGAGAGGAATGAAAAATATTAATTTTAAATGGATCGACGCTGGCCTTGGAGCTCGGCAGGCAAACATCCAAGCCTGTCAGGAGGGAGTAATGAGGGCTTTTAAATTAGATGTGATCACCTATTTGTGGCTGCACAGTGTTTGCTGTGTATCCCCTGTTCCTCAGGGAGAACCCCAGACATGTAAGGTTACAAGCATGTCCATGTACAGGCTTTTTCATCAGAGGGTTTTGAGTGCTTCCCAGGCTTTAATTTGGTGCCTTCCTTACCTAGGGATTCAGGTAAATATAATTGTCTTCATTTTTCCCAGCAGCACACAGAGAGGAATAAACTGACAGAAACCAGGAAATGTGAGCGTGGCCCTCATTTTCGTACCTCCCTTTCCTGCTCTTGCCAACAGCCCATTCATCAGGGCCTTGCCAGGAGACTTCAGGGAGGTGAAGCTTTACCTGCCGAAGGCATATCCTTGCAGTCCTCTCTAGAAGTTGTAATCCTTACCCTCAAGGAGAAATGAGCTGTTTTGCTTTCCATTTGTCTTCTTCAAAGCTCTGTCCAAGCTCATCCTCATTAGGAGGCCATTAAAACGCCGATGTTCTTTCACATTACGATTTCCTTTTGGATTAGATGGGAAGATTTTTATATGCTGTGAAAAGATTCCCCAGTTCTGACATCTCTTTTTTTTATATATTTGCCCAGACCAAAAGCTTGTGAAGAACAGGAATGGGAAACCATATCGGCATTCAAATAAAATGCCACAATCATCCACAGAGGCGAAGGGAAAGCCCTGCAGTCTCATTAGCCAAACTTGCACATGGTTCTAATCAAATGGGTGGGAGGGAAACATTCCCTTGGCCATGGATACCACTGATTTTTTCCTTAGGTTCTAATTCTGTAACTCTTATTCATCCGAAGATAAACGGGCTTTTCAGGCAGGGAAAGAGGGCTTTGGGACCGGGCTCTAAGGCTTTTCATGTATTCAGTTGTCACTTGCCTTTTACATTCAAATTCTGATGGGTCAGACTTCCTAGACGGTGTCTTTCAACACCTAATAACTCACCCGGCAAGCTCCAGTGCTAATACAGACGTCTTCTTATCAAGCTTGAAACACAGGGCTTGGGGGATTATTTTAAAGACACTTTTTTGGTGCTTTCTTTCTCTACATTTGTACCAAGTCCTTCACAAGGATTATTTATGTGGCATTTCTTTCCCACTACCCAGTTGAAAATATCACCTGTTTTAGCAGGAGATTTCTGGGGTGAGTGCAGGGATATTTTGAGGAATTTGGTCATTGCCATTTGCTAATGGAAAATCCAGTAAGCAAAGTGGTTTGTTGGGGTTTTTTTAAACCACAATAAATTTTATATTTGTTACTGCTGGATTCCCATTAAATGCATTAATTACAGGAATGTTTAATGAAGCAAATAAAAAAAAATTATGTATAGAGCACTGTGAAAAACAAGGTATTCTGCAGCATGTGCTCTTATATACTCTTAATAAAAGACCTTACCTTCAGGTAAAAACCCAATAAAATATGCCATAATGTGCTATGGGACCCACTGTTGATTTACAATGCATTACTCCTCCAGCAGTAAGCAACTTTTGCACAATGCACAGCAAGCTTTTATATATTTACATATAAGACCGTTTTTTTCTTCTAACAAAGATTTATTGAATTTCCCCTGAGCATATTCCATTTTCTAAAAAGTTCTTTGTTTTACTCCGCTGTAGTTGTTGCAGTAAAGGGAACAATCTCCTTCCCGATTGGCACTTGCGATATTAAAATCACAAAAACGTGGGAATGAGTATCACAACGCATTATATATAAATATTCCTCTGTACTCTCCATGAGACCGAATGCAACGTGTGTTGCTAATATGTGGCATTTTGCAAATCCATAGCACGTTGGGCGAGGTCTAGAAATACATGGTGAAATTATCGTAAAGCTCTGGTTTCTAATTCCTCCGAGGAGCTATAAATGAGTAAATTTTAAAATACGTTCATACACCTTCTGTTCCCCAAATTTAAATGACGAGCATGTAAAACCCATACCAGCGAGTTCCATGTAACCGCTGAGAAATTTAAATTACGCATAACATGATGAACGTGGGTTGAAATCCTTGAAGAAATAAAGGAGGATTCCCTGAAATGCACTTGCCAATCCTTCGCATGCCATCAAAGACTGTTTTTTCAAGCACGATGTAATGTCTCATGATATAATGGAACAGTTCTTGGTGTTCCCTATTAGTCACACTGATTATTATAGTTGGCACAGGGTCCTCTCCACGTTCGCTCCTCAGACGTACGTTTGCTCTCCCATTCCCACTAGTTCCACCATAAAATCCCTCAGTTTTAAAAGGGCCCCTTCTGCCTTGGCTTCACCTGTAATAACGGAACAGGAACATGCAAGACCCTCACCCTACAAATGCGCGCACGCATAGGATCATAGGATCATAGAATCATAGAATGGTTTGGGTTGGAAGAGGCCTTCGAAAGTCATCTAGTCCTATCCTCCTGCAATAAGCAGAGACATCTTCAACTAGATCAGGTTGCCCAGAACCACATCCAGTCTGGCCTTGAATGTCACCAGGGATGAGGCATCTACCACCTTTCTGGGTAACCCATGACACCGTTTTACCACCCTCATTGTAAAGAATTTTGTCCTCATGTCCAGCCTGAATCTCCCCTCTTTTAGTTTTAAACCATTATCCCTCATCCTACTGCAACAGGCGCTGCTAAAAAGCTTCTCCCCATCTTTATTATAGGCCCCTTTAGGCACTGGAAGCTGCTCTAAGGTCTTTCTGTTCCCCAAGTAGATGACACATTGTTTTAACCTGTCTGTGCCATCAGGTACCAACCCTAACTTCTTTAGAAAGGATTCCTGGTGCCATTTCCGCTCATTCAGCATCAATTTCAGAGCACCAGAGCTATGAGAAGAGAGGTGTAGCCCCTTCTGCACGCCTCTGCTTCCCTTCTCGCAGAGCAGAGAGGGGAGGCTGGTGCCTGCTGCCAAGCTCCCGGGAATTTCACATCCTTGGTGCAATCACAGCCCGAAGCAGCAGGCAGGAGGCCAGGCTGGCCCTGAGCAGCAGGAAAACCACGGGCAGCACAGGCAGCCCATGCTCCACCGAGCCCTGACACCCTCCTGATGGCACTTCAGCAGCAGAATGGTTAAACACTGCATGGGAAGGTTTCCTCCTCCCCAACTCCCCCCAGAACTGTAGGAACGTCTTAAGTAGAGGCATCAGAGGGGGAAGATAAAGGCAAAGCCCTTCTGCAGGAGGATTTGTCTTTCAAATCTAGATTAGCAATTGGTGTTTGGGGAAGATGGGACCCTAATCAGATTGAATCAGGGGAGGTTGTGCTATCAATCTCCTTGGATCCCATTGTCTTTGTGCTGCTTTGTAAATTAATATTCATTTCTGTCTATGTCTGTGCTGGATCTCTCATGCTTCTTGTCTCTCGATGGTGATTCGCAGCCCTATACATTGGGTAATGTGCACCAGGATAAACACGGCTTTGTGGTTTACCTTTATACAAGTGTTTAACTGGGATGAAAGCAGAGCTGCCGAGGGTGCAGCCTGGGAGCTGCAGCCACTGCAGGTCCAGCACCAGGTACTGGCTATGCCAGGGGTGTTTGCAATGACCCAAGGGGGGAATCAGGCGCTCCCCTGCCCCTCTGGGGACTCACCCCACCCTCCCAGGTCTGTGCTGGACCAACCAGTTCAATCTCCAGCACCAGTTTCCCCAGCCCAAGGCATCACCGGTGGCTCCTTCCCGAGGCTGCTCCTGCAGCACTGCACGGTTTTGCCTCGCACGGTTCACTGCTGGTGCCACCTTCCCAAAATCCAATTTTTTCCCCAGTAGGAACACCAGCTAGATGGAAGTGAGTTTTACTAAGGAACTCAGCCTTTGCAACAACCCATGAAGCTAATTTTGCTCATGGCAAGAGAAGAGCAATATATAAGGTAGCTTTGAGCTACTTCCCATTTCCTCACTCCTTGGCTGTATCAAAGTGTAAAGGAAAATGAGATGTACAACCAGAACATAAGAGATATACAACTGCAGCACTCTGTACCTTTCCCTTTTCCCTTTAATATAAACACTCTCCCCCTTAACACTATGACCTCGTTTGTGGTGTGGTTTTTTAACAATACAAACTCATTGGAACTTTAAACTGGTATCACTGTGCACCAGAAGCCGGTTGGCCAATTTGAAAGAGCACAGCAACACAACATTCTCTTCCTGTGTAGTTAATTATCTACAAGCCACAAAATAAATCTGAATGGTAACTTGTAATTTTAATTAATCTCAAATTAAATAAGGAATATTTTAAATATCTCTGGGTTTAAGTTTATATTGACAATTTTAAATGAAAACAGAACTCTGCTTTATTCATGCATTTGGCTCTTCCAACAAATCTTGTGAATCAAGAAGACTGCATTATATTTGTTCCTGATTCATAGGAAAGTACAACTTTGATCCAACAATACTCAAATAGGATATCTTGTCTTCCTGGTAAACTGGTTTTCCCCTTAAAATACATACAGTCACCAAAACAGAAGCAGTCTATTCAGTTAATCCTGTGCATTGAACTAAGCAGAACAATCTTACAAGCCTGGCCAAAGAAAACGACAATAACTTTATGTTACTACCTTTTAAAAGAAAAAAAAAGAGATTCCAAAAATATGCAGGGATACACAATGGACACACATGCTACAAGGAGAAGAAATACATATAATACAATAGCTTTATGCATATAGTAGAAGAAAATAAAACGACACTATTCTTTTTATTGTTCTTGCCTACCAACACAGGTCAGCTATACAGAACTCAAATAAAAGGCCAGAGAAGATACACCCACAGTCTCACACACATGCAAAAAAATATTTTAAAACAAAACCAAAACCAAAAAATCCCAAATAAAAAATAATAAAAAGGTATCATGTGGATGGAATCAGAAGTGAGTAAGTTACAAGATGCTACCTTAGAAAACACCTTCTTGCATCAGGTGATTATTTCCTTCTATTTGAAAAACTGCCACATTTCTTTCCAAAGCACTTGTTAAGAATCATCTTTTTGATCATGGTCCTGTCCCTTACATTGATTTCTGAGACCTTGTTTCTCTACACAATTGCAAACAAGTGTCTCAGCCCTAATAACCTTTGCAGTAACTGGAGGAAAATAGATTATAAAATGCTGAGCACAACAAATACCTTTAGTAAGGAATCTCAAAATAGCTTGGTCAAGGAACTGGAGCAAAGATGCCCATAAACATTTAATTTTTCTATTACCTGTGGTTGAAGTTACAGCTTAGAACCGGACTGCTCTGGTTGGGATTTTTTTTTCTTTCTGATTCTTACATGTACACAAAACAGGGTTATAAAATCCTAGCAGGTGTCAGCTTCTCCCAATCAGTTATTTGTGAGCACTGAGGAGAAATGTAAAATGTGAGATAAGTACATTTTTCAGTAATAGTCCGGTTCAGTCTCCTACAGTTATAGCACATTTCTTATTGTGTTTTACAGTAACAAATTACATTAAAACAAAGACTTCCTGGAGGCGAGGAGAAATGGCTTTTCATTGCAGAGTTAAGTCATGAGTTTGGCAAGCTACAAAAACAACATGGATGGAAATGAGGAAGCTTCAAGCAGCATAATTTCTGCCTCACAGAACTGCAGCACAGAACACATAGAATGACCACAGACATAGTGAATTTTCCTGTATCATCTACATAAACATAGTCAGATGAGAACATTTCTTATTAATGAGCAGTAGTACAATATAGAAAAAAGGTCCAAATATCTTTCATTTTCTCTAAAGTGTTGCCTCTCTCCCTTTCTTCAATGTAGCAGGTGCAAGAATGGCAGTCCTGCTTGTTTTCCCACTGGAACATTGGAGAGAAAATGCAGCTTCCTCCCTGGGATGACCATGACTTTCATTAAAAGCAAGGTAGAAACTAAAGAAAACTATATTAGACACAAAACTTTATTCCACCTACATTAAGGAAGAAATCTTACAAAGTAAGAACCACCATAAAAAGAACCATATTTCCAGAGGGAGGGTTAAGAAGTGTCACATTAATTTCATACACTGCAATGCTGAGAGAAGATGATTTGACAAGTCACAGAGGGATTTTGCTGCTGTTCAACAACTGCCTCTAACAATAAGATCTCCCAAGACACTTTCCAGCAAGAAATTAACTGGACTCCCAGGAAGATGAAAAAAAACCCCCACCACAGAATACTAGTAAGTGTAGCCTTCCACAATCAGAGAATGGTTTGAGTGGGAAGGGACCTTAAGACCATTTAGTTCCAACTCCCTACCATGGTCAGGGACACCTTCTACCAGACCAGGTTGCTCAAAGCCCTGTCCAACCTGGCAATGCTATACCACACTGAAATCATTTATGAGCTACCAAAGTTATAGGTAGAGGACTCAGAAATATCTTGCCTCATTCAGTCACATTATTCTTGGCATAAACTCTTCCTGACCCACAACCAGAAATCCATTCTTTCTTTTTTCCACCACCTCTCAAAAACCACCGTACTACTTAGCAACAAGGAACACATGCAACACCAACACTTACACCTCTTTCTGTTTGTGACTGCAGGCAATTCTACAGTTTGAAACACTGTGGCTATGATTTATATCTCAGCTATCTGTGAAATCATTGTATTCTCCCTTCATTACTAGTGCTGAAACCTGTTAACATTCTCAAGCCTCTAGTTTCAGAAACCTTGGACTCAGGTCTAAATTCCTGCCAAGTTGTTGGCCTGAAATAATACTTAAGTATTTTCTTTCTTTCCTGGTGTAACAAATTAATAGCCTTGAATTGGGGCCTCACACTCCTTCTTTTCTCTGAAGTTTTGCCTGTCAAGAACAGCATTTTAAGAATTTTCAAACTACCATAACCTTTTTTGTTTTAAACTGGTTTGCTTTAGGTCCTCAATTTTCTGTATCTGGTTGTAAGCTTTGAGACTTTTTTTGGAGCTGTTTATCCATCTTATCCTGTAGAGAAATTTTCATAAATAGTCAGCTAAAGAAAAGTTTGTGAGCATCTGATTTCTGTTATCACAGCTTGCAGGGCCTCTATTCTAACACCATTCCGAAAGGCATGACAATTACTCTCAAATTGCCGAAACAAACAGTTCAAATATAACAATTTCTTATACAAGGCACAACTTATATTTAAGGAACAATTTAAAGAACCGTTAACATTCTTCTTAAACATTAGACATTTAAGTACAAAGATCACGAAATCTTTGCTAAGAGAAGTTTGAAAATGCTTAAAATATATATTAGCACCTTGCTGGTCTTGCAAAAAAATAAACAATTATACATAGAAACAAAGGAGTAAGACCACCTATGTAAATAGATGGAAAGTAGAATGGTTTATCATTACCATGTTTTATCATCTAAGGCTATCTGGTCTTCCAAATGTTATGGCAACAATACTGGGTGTTTTCTTAAAGCCTTTATGGATATTTAGATCTCAGAATCTCCAAATTAACTTGAATTTTATATGTATTCATACATTCTATGTCCATATTTAGAAAATATGGCACACATGCAAAATATCTTATGTCAAAAAGACCACTGAAAGCAAACCAATATATGAATTTTCATGTCTTACTATTAAAAAAATAAATAATCAGAGACTGAGGACTCGACTTGTGATGTTTGAACATTAAGGTTACACAGTACTGTAGGTTAACATAATAGGAATGCAAAACATGAACTTCATACACTTTATCGCAAAGGGTTTCATTACAGTTAAACCAAAGAAAAAGACAACTGAAGTAAGTAAAGGAGTACACACTGTTTTAAGCAACTGAGGTATCAACAAAGAAAGAAAATTCAGCTGGGGAGTCCCAAAAAAGTTCAAGGATAAGGCTGAAGAAGTTACTACTGAGCTTTCTTTCCATGAGGACTTACTGCAAGTGAACTTCATAGACAGGACTGTTCAGTAATACTGGGCTTATCCCAAACACAATCAGCATTCAAGGACACAGAAGGTTAAGAAAGCCTTTAAACTACATTATCAGCTGATCAGTTCAAGACCAATACTGTTTACATCATCCTGCAAGGACCTCCAAAAGTTTGTCAGCCATGTCTTCTAGGCAAGAAGTTTGCAGTAGAAACCCATGACTTATTCCCATCAACCGCAGTAAGGGATGGAGATCACAAATTTAAAATACAGAAGAGTTATGAGGTGTGCATTTCTAGAATACATAGCTGTATTCTAAGTATTTTAAGTAGTAAGGAATAAAATAATAGTAAGGAGTAGTTTACAGTACAATCAAATTTGACTCTTGCAAACTGTAGTGACACAGCAGATAAGGGTAAGGCTCTGAACCGAACAGAAAAAAAGATGATGTTGCTCTGCATTTCTGTTTTATACACTAAAGAATTTCACTTGTAGTTATTTTATAAAAAATCTTTTTAAATATTTAACAGCTATTCTGTACTTTAACAGAACACACCAGAAAAATCTTATTTCTCCAGCACCTCAGGTACTATTTGATAAAGTACTCTGAGCATCCACTGAATTAAGATAAAACCTATTTCATGGTGGCACCATGTTAAACCATAAGGTGGTATGTTTTCTTGGCAAAAGATGCATTTAGTTAGTGGCATTCCATAATGTAATTTTACTAAATTCGCCAGAAAAAGTGATAAATACCTGAAATAAATTCAAAAATTAGTTATTTACTTCACTGTATTTCTAATACATGCAGGGATGTGGAACAAAAAAAAATAGTGCTGCAGCTGAGCCCACTGAAAGCATGTATTTGAGCTATGATTTCTGGTTAATATAAAATCTCATCAGCAGTTACCAGGATCAGTTTTCTCCTGGCAAGGGCAGGAGCAACTACTATTTTGGGAGCTGAAGTTCAATATTTATGGACAGAAATATTTATTCCCACATGTAAAACAATTTAAATCTATGCCATGTTCTATTCCTGTTACTCCAACAGGGTGTCAATTTTCAAACCAAAAAAAAACCAAAAACAAAAACAACAAACAAGCACATAATCAGACTTTTAAAAACAAGAAATAGAATTACCTGAAGCTTTTAAAGTTAAGAATCACATAACGATAACACTGCTGAAAGTAATGCTCAGAAACTATGAGTCAGGTACTAGATTTTGTCACAAAGTGGACATACAAAAGCATGAGGATTCCAGAATCCTCAGGAATTCAGGAATAACAGAAGTGCCTTCTCCATCAATCTGGCTGAGAAGGAATAGGCTAACAGGAATCACTCGCCTTTGTAGTTTACTTTTTTCTAGCTAGAAAGTTTTGAAAAAGTAAAAAAAGAAAACAATTCCGCTCCTCAAAGGAGAAAGAAAGAAAGAAAAGAGAAAAAGAAGAAAATAAGGGGCGGGAGGGGGGAATGGGGATTATCATAAGGAAAACTCAGGACAGCACGCTGACAGACTCCTCACACCATTTGTACTTGCAACAGCTGAAGTGACAAAGTGTTGGGATTTCCTTCCAAGATAATGCTGTTGTATCAATCTTGTGGGACCTAAAAACTTGCAGTTATTTTTATCTTTCATTTGTTACTGTAACCAGTTAATAACCAGTTTAACCATCACATGAATTCTTCTCTGAGGTGAAATGTCAGATGTTTTTCAGGAAGTTCTCTGGTCACGCTGTTATACTTTGTGCGAGTTTACTAAAGACCAGAAATGCCTTCTTTGCTGTTCTGGACTCTGATACGGACATCCTGAACAGCCTCACAAATTACAAAAGCAAAAGAAGTACAAGATTGAATAAAATAATCTGTTAACAAGAGTGTTGGGCAAGACCTGTGAAACAAAAATATCTAGGACATCCAAAATACTCAGATTGCATTTACAAAAACAAAGTCCTTCCTCTTTCGTATTTAACAGCTTACTATAAAAGGAAAGCACTTTTATTAGTACTGTATTTTTCAGCTTTATGCAATGCCCACGCCATTTCATTCTGTTACTAGCCAAGCAAACGTACTTGACCATACCTAGGAGCTACATGCGTTAATCAGCAATTTGTGTGTCACCAGCACTATAAAGTCTTTATAACATGGTAAAAGATTTCTAACAGAACTTCCATCTCCTGCGAAGATGTTAATGCCAGCCACTTCCACCACAAGCATCAGCAGCAGCACAGCCATTCTTTCACAGCTCTTCAAAGACAGGTTTTAAATATTTAGTCAAAGGTTTTAACAGCACTCTCCCATTGCCAATTAGTGACAGTGATACCATTTAAATCTTTGATGATGACAACACTAAAAATAAATATATTACAATCCAACTCAGCATCGCAATATTGCTAAACCTTCATTATGCCATAGGGGATTTACACATTAACTGGCACATATTCGGAACAGCATTTTAGTCCCGCACTGCAAAAAAAATAAATAATAGAACAGAAGGAAAAAAAAAACATAAAAGGGCAAAAGAATTTTAAAAAGCACAGAAAAGCTTGAATAGGTGAACAACTAAATACATTCAGATTGTTTAGCCTGGGAACAAAAGAAAAAGAATGACATAAAAGCAAATGTGAGGAACACCTTTCTCTGTTCTTCAAGATACAAGTAACTTGAAAGTGCTCTTCTAACACAAGAACCAGGGGATAGCAGGTAAACAATTAAGTACCTGCCAGGTACAACCAGGCAGAAAAGGGCTTCTTCACATAACACATAGTAAAGGAGCTGCCACAAGGACATTACAGCAGTGAAAAGCCTACGGAAGTCAAACTGGGCTTTAGCTTCAAGTCACTTAAGGCCAGGAGCAGATGTTAGGAAAGGAGGATTTTTCTATTCTTCCTTCTCATAGCAGTTGCTGTTGGAGACAAGCTAACAAGCCAAATGGACTTCTGGTCTGACCCTGGCAGCCTTTCTTAAGTTCCCAAGGGCTGGCAGCTTCTGAAGACTGGGGGAAACAGATTCACCTATCCTAAGCTGTGCAGTCAGCCTTCATCGTAGGTTCAGGCCTCAAACCCTGAGGGACTTCACCCCATTGTGAAGGTTCACAGCCTTGCATAGAAATCTGTACTCCCTTTTTGTTACTCCTTTTGGGGGATTTGCAAGCAGATTTGAACTCTTGCAGATGGCTCTGCTCAGTTCTAGTGCTTTCCTGGAAACAGAAGGATCTCCACTAGCTGTTAAAGAAGAAAAGCAGAATATGGCCAGTCTGTGGTCTCTGCGGCTGAAGCGGAAAACCCAGGGTGTACAAGGGATAGGGAGAGACCAAAGAAGGGGAGGGACAAACAGACAGGGTGACACAAGAAACAAGGTGACACAAATCAGAACCAGGCCATGCAGGATAGTAAAAGCACAACATTACAAATTCTTCCAGGGCCTCACTTCTAAATCTACAAAATAGCAGAAGACACCGCTCACAACTAAAAGCACTCATTGCCTGAACACTATACCACTACTCTCAGCAATTCCAAGTCAGGCTGCTCATACAAAGAAGAAGGACCAAACACCCCAGGCAGAGACAGCACAGGAGAAGAGTAATGAACCAAGTAAAAGGTCACTTCAACAGGTGGGGTCTACCCCTGAGAAGGAGATCCCATTGCTGTGATCATGTAGTGATGGTATGGCATCCATCAGAAGCAACCTGAATCGACCGCGAAGCAGTTGCATTGCCATTGCTATGGTACCATGTAACAAGTGCATCAACGCTAGTGTTATGAGAGGGCATAACAGGTGCATCGCGGCCGCTCATGCTATGGGAGCATGTGACAGGTGCATCAGGGTTGCAATTGTCTTTGTGCTCCACGGAGCGTATGTGGGACTTATGTGGGACCACAGGAGTCTGTGAGGGGGA
>JAVHNF010017028.1:0-15798 GCA_034783455.1 Micropsitta finschii | reverse complement strand
GTGTTGTTACATTTTTGGCTGATGTGAGAGTGTATCTGCAGTTTCCACTTGACATATTTTGGAGGTACAAGTAGCTTTCCTTTTCATCAGGAAAAGGTCCATGCTCTTTTTTGATAAGAAGTAGCTTATAAAATAACAACAACTGAGAAGCAAAATATGGTTTTACTTTTGGAATCTCTGTTAAAAATCACTGCATTTTGACATTTCAACCAGCCTTCAGGCTCAGCAGCTCTTGACCATCCCTCCTTCCTCTGCTTGAAGTAGCAATGACATTCCATTTATGAGTGGAATACTCTGAGATGTGCCATTCTTAATAAGAATAACAGGTTTAAAGCAAAATGTATTGAAGTGGCATTTGAATTTGACTGTGTATGCTACCTCAGTCTTGTTTAAAGGAGTTTTATAACTTCACATCAACCCATTAAGAGCTTCCAGCTCCTGAACTTTCCTATGCGGGAAGTGAGCATACACCAGGCAGGGAAAAACTCTGGATTTTTTAACAGTTTGATTCAGGAATTGCTAACGTGGCATCCGAGCATCACTGGACCACCCAGCAGAACAGATGGGGGCTGTGTTAAGTCTGAGCTCACAGCAGATTTACTGTAATCTGAGCCCCAGGTGAGGCCATCCCAAAGTGCCTCCCTCCTTCCTGGATGAGGAAAGGCATCTCCCAACACTTAGCAGCCCAGTCTGGCCCAGCTCGGATTTAACCATTCAGATATTGAAGCCACAATGAGCTCCAGCCTAGGCAGAGTTCATCAGAGGTTCAGGGCGCTAAAGTCATTAATTCCCACCAACACCAGAACTTCCTTAATTTGGGAAGATTGAGATAATATTGTAGTAAATAGAGCCTGTCTATGAATAATAGCCCTTTTTGTAGCGGGGTGGTTGTGTTCAGCTGCTGGAGCAGTTGGTGCCATTACTTACAGCTGATTGAAGCTATGCTTTTACATTACAGTAGTGTTTTCTAGACAACATGTTTTCCATTCCAAAACAGCAATTATTTTACTATTGATCATTCACTCCCAGGGATCTAATTGTAGATGTGTAATGATGCCTGTATTTTCAGACAGAAATTGCTGATTTCAGTTGTCTGTTTTCAGTCAGCAATTGCAAAAAGCCTGCAGAGGAGCCAGCCATTTCCAGGGGCCTGATTGCCCACCCATGGAAATGAAGTGGCCACAGTAATCACCATCGTAGGGCTTCTTAAATCCAGCCTGCTGTGGGTGGTGTTGAGACATTGAGATGCTCTGGATGTGGCAAGAAGTGGGCATCAAAAACTCCTTGGCTTTAGCCCCCATATGGCCATGATTCTTGGTTGGGGAAAGGGTTTATTATTGCAAGGACAATTGCTGCAAACACTGGGGATGACTGCAAGTGAAGGGCTGGGTCCCCCCAAAGCAGAGCTCAAGCCTCACAGCTTTACAGACCCAAAAGCATCCCACACCAGCTACCCCAGAGGCAATTCCCCTCTGGGGAAGGCACCAGAACCACACTTCCATTGGCTGAAATCAGTGGCAGAAGAGCCAGCATTTCTTGGGTGCTTTTTGCCAAGGGAGCATCAGCGTGGCCGGTGGGGGGGGACACAGGGGCAGGACCCCAAACCTTCCCCATGTAAACCGGGAAGCGCTTTGTCCCCATGGCCCTGCGCTCAGCTGAGGAGCTGATGTAGGGATTGCACAATGAGGCTTTTAAAAATAAAGTGTCTTAAAAATACTCATTTTCTTTTTCTCTACGTGATGAGAAGCCAAGTGAAAGCAGCAATTTTTGTGTTTTATTTTGTTTTAAACCAATGAAAGTTAATGTTAATAGCAGTCTAGGAGCTGGAAACCCAACTTAAGAAACACTTAATGTTTAGATCTACTTAGTGGTTGGAAAAAACAACTTTTTAAATGCTCCAGCAAGTGGAAACAGCCACCCCTTGTAAACAAACCTTTAGCATTAAGATATTTCATAGCAGCGGAAAACCTTAACTGCATGGAGACAGAGTTCTGAGACATTTCGGACTGATCAGAGGCTGCCGGCGTAACCACGTTCTGTCAGCAGAGACGTCAATGATCAATGGAGATGAAAGCAGAAAGAGTTTCCATACAGGATGCTTTGCTGAATGTTTGTTTCACAATACTTTACTGTATTACACACATAATTCGTATCCATATCGGGACCCAGTTCAACGCCGTGCTACTCTAGTTTAAGCGTTTTAGGGTCAGTGAAGTTAAACCAACACAAACAGCAAAGAGCCGGGCACAGGAATGAAAAATATTGGTTGTTTTCTGCAAGTACAGTAAAATTTCCCCGCTGTAAGATAACCCTGCCAGATATTCCAGTGGTGACCTTGGGAAAACAACACGACAACCTGCTCAGTCGCTGTTTCACCTCTAAAACCTCATTTCAACCCTGGTCATGTGCTTTTGTAGCTGCTTGCCCTGACTGTAGGTTGAAGTGTCCCTGAGGTGAGCTATATATGGGAATTGTGTTTTCCCAGAGAAGCAGTGGAAGTCCCATCATGAGACAATTAAATGCATCCGACTGACTGTTGGCAGGGAAGTGGCAGGGATGAACTCATAGGTCTTTTCCATCCTTTGTGCTTTAAATCTACTGCCTGGATAGGTCAGTGCACGTACCTGCTGCTGCTGTTTGCTGCTTCCTTGGGGCATCCACCAGCACATCAGTCATGACCTGCTGGGACGTGATTGCATCTAGGGATGCCCTCCTACTGTTCTATGTGCCACCACGGTACCCTGTAACATCCGCATGAGCTCAGGAAGCTGCATGTTCCCTTCTCCCACTTGGAAAAGTGGCCACCCCAGGTGGGAACATCATTGGGAAACCATTCCCATTGAGGCAGGAACCTTTGCCAGCTCACAAGCAGGTGGGCTGGGAAGAGGTGGGATTTAGGGGGTCAGGATGCCCATAGGCCCTCATCCCAGTCCAGGTACCCCTGTGCCGCCTGGCCCCTTGCTCACAGGGAGCTGCCACTTGGTGCTTGTAGAGGTCTGGGAGCAAAAGCCGGAGTCTGACACGCTCCTCCTGCCGGGTCATTTCCTTCGAAACAATCGGGAGCTTTGATCCCGTTATGTGAGCGAGAACCTGCCTCTGTTCTCACTGTGCACCCTCGGCAGGGCTAAAAAAAGCCCCGCGCGGTGACCGACAACGCGTGCGCACTGGGCTGCGCTGCCGCTGAGTAAGCCTCTGTCCCCAGCTTAGGTAATTTCCTTGCATAAATCTCTTTTCAAGAAGGATCTTAAGCAGACTTTAACCAGTACCAGACCTCTCTCCTCTGGATTTGATCCTGAGGAAATACCTGATAATGAACAAATACCTTGCTGGGATGCTCGGCCTTGCCAGAACTGACAGTTGATTTAAAAATCACTGCTTTTTCTTTGTTTTCCTTCTGTTTTCTCACTTTACTCTTTTTTTTTTACTTTAAAAAAATGCAGGAGATATTGTAACCATAGAGGGCTAAGAAGGTGTTGCAGAACAAACAAGCCCCAGCAAGTTTAGCATCCTCGGAGGGGTAGCATTTCACTGCCGCATGTCCGCGCTTCCAAAACACCTAAACCACTGCTATATTCTCTGCCTAATTTACGATTTCCATTTGGATTTGGACCAGCGTTTGTACATTTCCAATGATCTTGTTAAAGACAATAGAACTCCAGCTTCAGCATCACTGTGCTGCATCCTAGGAATCTCGAATACCTAAAAAGAGCCACACAAGTATAGACACAATATATTTATCCATGGCCTCTTCAGCCTGAAAATCAAACTCAAGGAATGGAAAGGACTTTTACATCCATATCAGCTGGGCAGAGTCCTCTGTGTGTTATTACAGTTTCTCTCCCTAAATTCCCCCAGCAGTTTCCCATGGAAAAAGCCCAATGTCCTGCTCCAAAGGGCTGCCCCAGCTCACTCCCATACTGGGATGGGTTAAGTTGTTGTTAACGCTCCTGTTTGTGTTGCTGTTACAGTTTGTAAATTCACATAATATGAGACTAAATAAATTTAGGATTATTGCCCTAACAGCCCAATTAAGGGAAAACTGTTTATATTTTGCAACCAGCAGTACTGGGAAGAGGCAAAATACAAGGTGAAGGGAATGTGCCCTCCCTTGCAGTCTTTATCACCTTGCTGTTAATGTCCCCCAAGCAGGCAAGGAGAGGCATTGCCAGTGATAAGTGTCAGTTATCCATGTGGGTGTGGATGGGTGGGATCTTTATATCATAGAATCCCGGACTGGTTTGGGTTGGACGGGACCTTAAAGCTCATCCAGAGCTCATGTTAGAGCTGCTGAGGTTCATGATGAGGCACCCACTTGGGAAAGCAGAGACTTGAAAAACAGCCTCTGTTGGGGATTAGCCAAATGGCTCAGCTGGGCTCAAAGACTTGTTCTGGGGTACCTGCATTGTGTCATCTGCAGCCATGTCGATGAGCGAGATACAGCTTAGATCACTTGCCAGTACCTCGGCCTTCATCTCCACATCAGAAAGATGTTTAAATCTGTGATTTTCAGTCTGACTTCCTGTGTTTAACCCTCAGATCACTGCTGCGTTTCATGTCACAGACATGTCCGTGTCAGTGTCTGAAAGATAAGGTTTCATCCATCAAATGATTTATTATTCTCTATAAGGGATTAACAGAGGTGTTTAAAACCCCGTGGTTGTATCTGCTTTGAGGATTAAAGGGATTTTGGAACAGTGATATCACTGTGCTTCAGTGCAATTTTTATGGTGGTAAAAACACATGAAGCTGCAAGGAAGATGTCAGTGCAGTAGCGGTGACGGGTGGAGGAGTGGGGTCCATCTGAATCACGTCTAGACATGATCCTCATGCACACATCCCCATGTCACTAACAGGGATGAGGAATGGGACCCAGTTTTGGTTTAAATCAAGTTCCCTTTATGCATATCCACTCCAGTGCCTTGAAATGCAATGTACTTTGAAAGTCGTTCACACTTAACGCAAGTGCTAATACATCCTTTGCAGGTAAACTTGACTGTGTTTCTGTCAAAGATCAAGCCATTCTCATTTGACTTGCCTCTGTTACAAAGGAAAAAGCCCAAACATTTTTCATACCCATTGAACTCCCAGCACTATTTATGTATTTCAAGAGGTTTTCCTTACAGTACATAGAATTAAAAGAAGGATCAGTAATGTAAGCCCTTCTTTGGGTCCGTGCCTCAAATTCTATCTATTTGATTCTGACTTTCTGCCCAGGTTCCAGTGGAAACTTTTCTTCTTTTCCATTTTAAAAGCACATTTCTTTCTTTGAAGGCCACCAAACCAGGAGTGGTTTTCTTCCTCTCTCCCTTTTTTTATGCCCACCACCTTTGTTACTTAATTCCCTTTCTTTCCTAATAATCACTTAATATATATGCTTTTGGAGACAAAACAGTAGCTCTGTATCAGCTGTGTTTTCAGAGAAGTATTCTCTTGTCTTAAGTGGTGTTTAGCTATTCTCTGACATGCTGGAAATGCTGTTAAAGCCATAGTAGCTGTAAAATATGTAGTGCAACAGGGTAGATCCAGTGGAAGTGATGCTGATGGGCAGCTTCAAAGAAGAAGCTCTGGTTAGGATGAAGATGTGCCTGGTGATAATCTAAGTTTATCATGGCAAATTCCATCTGTTTTCTCTTCCCATTTCTTTGTGCACCAGAACTCCGGGCTCAAGCACGTTGTTTGGGGAGTTGTTTGCAGGTATGGTCGTATCTCTCCTTCTCTTGAATTAACGATGGGTTCAGAATGAAGCTTGCGCTTTTGAGCTTTACCACTTAGATGTGAGCACAACTGTCATGAGGTCCAAGCAAGCACACAGGCTTAAGAGACATCCACTTACGCTGCTTCTTTAATGCTTAGAAATAAAGGGACTGCTCCCTGTGGATGCTTCACAAAATCATTAAAAGCTGTTTCAAAGGCCAAGAAAGCAGCAAGTAATGGTTGCAGGGTTGCCAGGCCTTGTCTGCAGCGAGGGAGAGGAGCTCTTGGGGTGTCTGCACGGGGTGATCAGAGCAGAGCAGCGAGGTGCTGCGAGGAAAAGCTCCTCTACACCCTTCCATCCCACCCAAGAAAAACATGAAAGAAGGAAGAAATGAATCTCTCTGCTATTGCTTTCCATTGTGTCTTTTTGAAGATGTGATAGACCGAGATTTCCTGTAATTACATGTAATAGCTGGAGGGGGAAGACAGCGAATGAGAGTCAGAGAAATTAATTCATTTAAATCTGTCACTAAGACTCCTGCGAGCCAGCCTGTAAATAACTCCACAGATAAAGTAACTTTGTTTGCATAACTCAGCTCAAACCCCACCAAGCTGAGGGACCCAGTGTTTTTCCCCTTGCTTCTTGCACATGAAGTGCTATTTGAGACACTAATAGTCTGTAAATCTGACTCTGTGGCACGGCACCAGAGTTGAGTGGATGAAACAAGCTCCCCGTGCCAGCATACATGCCTAAAATTAGCACCAAAGATATTGGATTCTCAAGTGCTTTATTCCTTTTTTCCTTTCACAACAGGACTGGATTTTTGGCATGCTGCTGAGGACCAGTTAATAATATTAGTCTGTGGTTACTGCGCCATTAAAACAAACCAGAGTCGAGCACCTTTGGTTCATGAGATGAATAATAACAGTGCTCCCTCCATCCCCAGCACACACCGCCTTGAATTAGCCTGCTGGGATAACTGGATGATGTGGTTCAGGAGCCAGTGGACTTTGAGCTTTGCAATAATTGTCTGCAGATGGCAGGAGAATGTGAGCTGAGAAGGTAAAGTGGCTTGGTGGCATCTGTCCAGAAGTCATCACGGGCTCCAGGACCCTGTTAGTAATGTGTAGCATTAGAGATGACTGCCATTGCTGTCTCATCCCACCAGCATCTCTTTTCCCCCTTTCCCATCTCTGTATGTAAGCAATGATGGTGCAGGGTGTCACTGCTGCCTTAAGCAGCCATTGGTGAGACATGGTGGGGGGGACTCAGCAGGAGGAAGTACCAGTGCCCAATGTCTGCATTAGGCAGTGTGATGGGTCTCTTTCCCCTGCCACCACTCTGTGATCCATGTGGTCACCTCCGGAGGCTATTGCCACCCATCCTGATGTAGCTGNNNAGGTTGGATGGGTTCTACAATCATAGACTGGTTTGTGTTGGAAGGGACCTTAAATCTCATCCAGTCCCAACCCCCTGCGATAGGCAGGGACACCTTCCACTAGGCCAGGTTGCTCCGAGCGCCATCCAACCTGGCCTTCCAACTGTGAGGAGAATGTGACCCAGGGAATGTAATAAACAGAACAGAGGCAAAGTGCCACTGACTTTTCATAACCCAATTGAAGGCTCCAGCATCAAATGCTGCTTCATACCAGGACCTCAGAAACTCACTGCAGACAGCACAGGTACTGGAGGAACACCCAGAGCCAATTTTCTCTTGTACTGAGCCCATGGAAAATATTCCTAAAGAATACTTCCCTCTCTCCTTTTCTAATGAGATATTTGGCTGGGAAGCACGTAGGGAATGGAGATATTCCATGCCATTATTTGCAGGTGGGACAGGCAGAGGTATCTTTACCGTCAGGTTTTCTTTTTATTAGATATTACAAGAAAAAATAGCTTAAAACCCACATAATCTGACTGAACCGCAGCCCAACAGCAGCAAACATTCACACAGCCATCTACTGCAGAAGATTAACAGCCTTCAGAAGAAGCCAAAGGACCTGTTTTCTTTAGCAAACTTTATTAAGATCTCTAAATCTCTTGGATGTTTTCAGTCCCAGAATAACTTCTGAAGTACAGGGATGCTTTTCTCTTTTCATCTTGTCAACAATTCCGAGCACAGATTTGTTCCGGAGAAACCGGAATCTGCCACAGGTTCAGATAAGTGTAGGAGCGTTGGTATCCTTGTGCTGCTAAATTCATCCTCCAAACACAACTCAACCCCATAAATTTCAATAGGACTGTTGAGAAACCTACTCCTCCATTGTGACTCCAACATTTCAACTTCAGGTCAGACATAGCAATGTTGTAACACAAAAATGGGTCTTGAAGTTTTCCATCCTTTAAGATCTGCGTCAGCCCTATTTAAATAGGAGTAAATATTGCAGGTCTTTAGTGTGTCACAAATAAGTTTAACCAAAACCTATGTTTTGGCAACAGCAACGTAGCATTCATTGTGCGATGGTTTCTGCTGGTAACACTCTGATGGTCCGTTCTTCATATAAAATCTGCTTCTGTGGGTTTGGATTTTAATGGGGAAAAATCACTGTAAGCCTAAATTTGTTAAGAGGTTTCTGAGTCTCACAGTCTCTGCAGGCTTGAAGGCTGATCTGTATCCTAGAAGATCTAAAGTTTATTTCAGCTCGAATGGAGTGTGTTTGGAATGGAGAGAGTTCCTGAGTTAATGGAGGGTGAGGGTGCAGGTTAGAAAGCTGCAAGTGAGACTCGTTATTAGAGGGCTGAAAATATATGGAGGGAAAATCCATCATCTTCATTTTCCACATGATTTCAAAGAAAAAAGAAACCACTTTGAGTTAAAGCTCTGAAAAAAAGATCCCCTCTAATTCCATAAGTTATGGATCTATGAATCAGTCAAATAATACAGAGCTGGCCACAAGGCAAATATATCTTCTAGCACCAAGAAGGGAGATTCTCTTAGTCAAGAGTCATTCATAATTCACTATAATTGGTGGGAAAGTGAGGGTTGAGACAATTTAATTCATTCACAGTCAGCAGTGTTATTATTTCAGGACAAAAATATTGAGCTCTATGAAAACCATCTGGTGTCAACAGAAACCATCCCTATGGTCAAGCAACAGCTTGGTACAAGTGGCTCTTGTTTGAAAACTCCTGCAAATGAAAGGTTGCTTGGCTCCAGCCCAGGAATAAAAGCTTCACTTTTGATAAGGGTGGTGTCACCCGAATGTGAAGGGTCCTGCTGGGATGATGTTAAGATCTGTTTACCCTTTTTATGTGTTTTCATAGAGTTTTTGAGAGTCAGCCGTTTGCAGTCAGTGTGGTGGAGGTGACCAGGGGCAGCCACTGGGCTCTGTCTGCAGGGGGACTCCGGAAGCTCCTTCTGCTCTGAGTAGCTTTAGATGGAAGATACTTAGAAAAGGCTTTTCAGCAGGGCTGAGGAGAGGGTAGCACCTTATGCAATGACATATTAATTATTATATATTATTAAGCATAATATTATGCTTATTATGGTGGCACCATGACAAGCAAACCCCAGGGTCTGTGCAGCCTCAAGCATTCAGTAAAGAAGAAAGCCAGAGCTTTTTATTCCGGCTTTGAATATCTCTGTGGATGACTGTGGGATGTTTCTTGGCTCTTTGCTCAGGAGATCTCATGTTTTAAAAAGCCCATGTAGGCTCCTTTGCTTCTACATTCACCTGAGTCTTCACAGAGGTTCAGATCAAACCTCTGCAAAATCAGAGCATCTCCCATGCCTTGGAGGGGAAGGGGAGGCTTCTCTTCTGTTGTCAACACTTTGTGTTTTAATCTCCAGCCAGAACAGGAACCAAAGGGAAACGGAATAACCCATGCACATCAGGTTTTGTGTTGGGATCTCACGCAGGTGCCTGCGGGACGCCATCCCCATGGAGTGCATGGTCTGGGTTTTGCAGGCTCAGGCAATTGGGATGCCCTTGCACAGACATCCATGAACATGGGAGTGTTTGTGTGAACCCAAACTCTCCTTTGGAGCCTTTTGAGGCCTGTCTGTCAGCACTGCTGACATCAAATGTGTATCCCTACATCAAAGCCCCGGCGAGGCTGCTGACTTCCTACTAAGGAAAACAAGGGAAAACAGATTTTCGCTGCGTGTTGTTTATTTTAACATGGGTTTAGTATTTGATTGATTTCTTTCTTTCTTCTCTAGAAGCAGCCTGAGGGGGGTGGTTTGTTCTGTCAGGAAACGAGGATGAATTTACTGAAGCAAGCTTGGGCAGTGCAGGCAGGCGCACTCTCAGTGCTGTTGTATTGTATTATGCCTGTGGGTCCCCCCCCTGCCCCAGAGCAAGGTCTGAGGCTGATGATGGGGCTGGGAAATGTTCTGCTCAACCATGCAGGGATGGAGGGACATGTAAAGGATCTATTGCTGCTAGAAATGGAGCATTTTTAGACAGAATGAAGCAAAATCTCCCCACACTGAAATGCCCTGAGTCAAACCCCACATTAGAATTGTGGTCCTTATCCTGCCTTTTTGCCTGGTCGAGTGGAAGATGCCCCTGCCCCTGGTTGCAACTGGATGAGTTTTAAGGTCCTTTCCAACCCAAACCATTCCATGATTCAATGATTCTATGAAATACAGCAGATCTGTCAGCTTTGTGTCTTTGAATCTTCTAGTGAATGGCCCACAGAGTACCTAGAGACATCCGTGCCTTTGAGACTCTTCTTTGCTTATGATGGTTTGGTTTACAAATCACTTCTGATTCCTGTAGACACAACAATCAGCTTCGTAACAACCAACATAATCAGCTTCAGTGATGCCCAAAACGTGGTCACCTTATAGATTATAAACTGAAAACTGAAACAAGAGGATGTTACAGCAATGCCCTTACTGAATACCAGGAGGAAACCCACATACACAAGCTGTACCCAGTTTGATGTCCTGGATGCTCGGGTATGCAGCTTCTCAGGGTCTCTGTGTAGTGCTGTCCCATTGTCACTGACAGTCACACACAGCTTAAAACTGTGTGTCCTCCACTGCTTGTCACTTGGCTGCTGTGGTTCACTAGTGTGGGTATACACAAAGCCTCACATTAGTCATAGAAAGTGAAACAGCCTTTCAGATGCATTCAGTTTGGTGCAAAGCGGTGGATCACAGCACAGAGAATATCCAGGGCAATTTTAGCTGCAAAAGCGCAAACGTGAGCACAGCCTGAGAGGGAGTTTGCTGCACATTGCAGGGATATAAAGAAGCATTTCCCCTGTGCTTTGTGTTTGCTGAGTCGTTTACATGGAACAAAACGAGTGTGAAGGCAGCAGCCACTGTTAGGGACCGGAGCAAAGCTGAAAATGCCTCAGCTTGGGGGATCTGAGACTAAAAGGAAGTGTGGTGGCATCAGGAGTGCAAAGCAGCACATAGAGCAGTGAAGCTTCATTGTCCCTCCCAAAACCCCGCTTCTCCACATGTCTGGAGACCCTTTACAAGGGCTTCATTCACAGGGGACATTAGTTCTGGGATGCTGCAGTTCTCCTGACTTGCATATTTGTTCTTTCCTGACAAAGACGTAGGAAAACGGTTCTTCAATCATTAATGATATAGTTTTAGGTGGGGTTTTCCGTGTGTACATCCGTAAGACCCTGACATTGGCATCAGTTATTACATCTGCAGGAGCATCGACTTTTGGAATCAAATGGTGCACAAAAATCCAAGAGATGCCAACTTTGTCCTACTTTATTTTCCTTTCCCATGGACTACAGTGAGAAGGACATTAGAAGAAGAGCCCGACTTCTTCCAGGTTTGGATAGAGGCTTTCCCAAAAGTCTCAACAGAAAGATGGGAAAAGAAAGAGGAAAAAAACTCAGGACAGGCTTGGGGATGTGAGGGTTAAAAGGAACCTGCAGCTTGGGCTGCTCTCGAGGGAGACAGGAAAGCCGTAGAGATTTGGCAGTAAGCGCAGATCCCAAAAATTAGATCATAGCACATAATTATCTTCCGAACTGTTCCCGGTGCCAAAATCTTAATATCTGGGATTGTTAGAATTTGAAGTCATGTGGGAAATGCAGCGTTTCAATCAGTTGCCTTCCCATGCCCAGCCGCTCCATGTCATTGCCCGCTCCACAATAAAACGTACCTGGCATTGTGTGCGGAATGAGTAACGATTCCTGTGCCGAAAGGGAAGAGGGAGAAACACCGAGAACTCTCTCAGCGCTGCAGCCAGCGGGAGCCGGCGGTGCTGGCAGGGGCTCAGCACCATGAGTCAGCCCCTTGGCTCCATCCCTGCCACTGCCACCCCAAGCCTGCCCAAAAACGTGTCCCTGGGGCTTGTTCCAGCAACACCCACTTGGGTTTAGTCAAAGCAAAGTGCTCACAAGAGACACGATGCCCGATCCGGTGGAAGGTCCCATGTGGGGGCTGTGAGATCAAGTCATGGTTTGGCAACCACCTCTGAAGACCTTGGACAAATCACTGTTCTCCACTCTATTTCAATAGCTACGTAAATGCCTGCTCATTTGAGGTCATGATTTCCATGGAGGAGGTTATATCAGTGCAAGCACAGAGGTTTGAGCCTGCCCAAGGAGCTAACACTGGTTGTCCTTCCTGATAGGGTTGGTGGGAGATGCTCAAGTAGTTTGGGGATTTGCTGCAATAAGATGTCTGCACAGAGGTTTCTTACCCCGCTCCCCATCAAGGCTTTTCCTGTTGCTCACCACAATACACAGAGCTAGCACAGCTTTCCACCCTCAAGGTCTTGGAGCTGCAGCATTCCATGGGATCAAGCTCCCATGTTTTGCACAATAGGTTCAGATAAATGCAGCACAAACCCTGCTAATTCAATCCCACGCTCCTGCTCTGAGCTCAGCGCTGGGGCATTGCTAACATAGGATCGCCATCACATCCTACATGCTCTCCTGCTGTGCTGGTCCATGGCTGTCCCTACCTGGATTCCTTCCCTGTCCTCTCCCACACCCTCGGTTTGATGCTTAAGCCCATCGATGCAATGCTGTGTGTCCAAACCTGCTATAAATGTTATAAGCCTGTCTTGCACCTTTCCTTCAGGAGGGCTCCCAGCATTTCCACAACCTGAGCCCTTTGCAGGGCTGAATTAAATACATGTATTCCTAAAATAGATCATTGCACAAGCCTCCCCCAAATCCCAGGAATCCGGACAGTGGAGGGCATGAGCAGTCACTGCCATGCCCCACAATGCTTTCTGGGGGCAAGCCCCTCTATATGCAGGATGGGATCCGTCACCACCATGGTGGCACTGGGAGGAAGCAGTGGCTTATTCAAGTGTTAAGTGCCGTGATTTCCTCCAGGCATTTGCACAGCCTGGTAGGAAACAACCACAAGCTGAACAACTGAAGTGTGATAGCACAAAAGCAAGTTTAACATGGCACTGGGGTGGGGATTAAAGATGTTGTGCCAGAGGTGATGCTGATGGAGGTACCAGAGTTTACCTGCTATGAGGGGCTGTACTAAGGACAAGCCACGAAAGCCTTGGTTGGCTCTGGTGAGGAAAGTGCAGCAGCGCGGTGGCAGCTGAGGCTGTGGTGGGTGATTAAGGGCAGGACATGCCTTGGGATTTGGGAATTCTTTCTTTTCACTTCCTGTTTACAGGTTGACTGCGTTTCCCCAGCGTTTGAACTTCTTCGTCATTCCATTTCTGCCCTGCTCCAGCACTCAGTGAGGATTAATAAGCTTCCTCTGAGCAAATAGCTTATTGAAACAAGCTGCTGCCTTGCCCTGCAGGCAGAAACCTTCTGATAATGCCACTTTGCAGGAGGCAGGATACAGGCAAAGACCCTTCCCGGCAGCACTGCTGAAGGCCAGGCTGCTCTCCCACTGCACTGGTGCAAGCACAAGGATTTGGAGGGTTGATCTCTTTTTCCACAAGTGAGGAAGAGCAGGAGGCTGAGCATGGCTGAGAACCTGGCTGCAGCTCCTGGTGCTGCACGCTCCACCTCAGACTTGCCAAATTACTCCCAAACCTGCCCATTTTACCCCTTCCAACCCCTGCGCTGTTGTTGTGAGCAGTGGAGCGAGGAGGTGGCAGCTGTGTTTTCTGCTCTTCCTGCATGGAATTACCCTGCAGTGATCTCCAAACAAGATGGTTTTCGATCAGACCTGAAATGTTTATTTTGCTGGTCAAAGAACCCAATCTGCTCATTGTGGTATGCATGGCATCTCACATGCTGCTTTCCCTCCTCACTGTCAAGTGACTGTGTATTCCACCAGACACTGCCACAAAAGCTGGAAGTCAGATGCTTTGCAAGCTAATTAATCAGTTTGCTGTATTAGCGACCTTAAAGGAATTCTGATGCAGACCCAGTGCTTGAGTCTGCTGCCACATCTGCAGCCAATCATGCTTACATTACCCCATTAACAAGCTACATATGTGCTAAGCAAGATACCCCGTGGTTCCAAGCGTGCAGAGAGCTCCTTGCTGTTTCTTGAAGGACCACAGCCACTTCATAAGCAGAGCACAAAAAGGTAATAGCTTCTTCAGTGGAGAAGGTTTATTCTGTACTTGTTGCTTGGACTGAGTAGTTTGAAGGCCAGATTGGTTCAGGGGATAGGAGGCATTTAGCAGTGCTGCAGTGGGGTAGTAAAAGAAGTTTGAATAGATGTAACCTTTATAAAAAGGTTTTATTATAAGGGCTGGCAGGTCTGCAGGTCACTGAGTGGAGGGCTCGTGTGCTGTGCTGCTCCCTCCTAGAGGTAAGCAACTTACAGGCAGTTACAGGAGTTGAGGGCAGTTTGGGAGCAAGGAGAGGCTGACTCTGCCCTGCTTGGTGTGGTTGGAGCATTGTCCCATTCCAGCATTTTCCCATTCCAGCATTGCCAGGAGCTGTTTCTCCCAGGGAGGGATTTGTGCTGAGCATGTGTGACAGAGCCCCTTTTTGGGGTGCATTGTGCTAAAGCCCAGCACTGACGCAGTGCTTGGGGTCTGGGTCATCTGCAGCCACTGTGCTGCTTGAATTGCTTTAAAGCTTATCCTTCAGGCACAGTCCCTGCAGCTCACCAATGGCTCTTCCCAGTGTCCTGGGATGGGATGTGGCCCTGCTATTCCAACCAACAGCACCCTGTAGACGTACAGAGCCCCACAGCAAGGAGGTAACTTCATAGCTGCTGTTATGAAGCGCTGGATTTGAATGCTTTCCTCTCACAAAGCCTCCCTGTTACACACCGCACAAACGAACATGCACTTTATTTCCCTTCATTCACTTCCAAGAACTGCTTCTGTTGAATGGAGAGCTGAGTGGTGCTTCAGCTTCTTTTTACTGGGCAGCTTCAAGGCCCAGAGTGGCTCAAGCCTGTTTTGTGTTTGCCTTTCCTCGCTACATACAGCACTGTCAGGGCAGCAGATGCTTTGCAAAACAGCTTCAAAGACAGATCCAGTGCCACAGAAGAGTTTGAAAGCTGAAAAGGACAGTCAGGGCTCACGGAACACCGTGTTCTGTTGTATCAGGCATGAGTCTCCCACTTTTCTATCTTTCTGCTGTCTTTATACCTATTGTTTCCCCCATACAACCTGTTTATACCTTTTACTGCTGAATGGGAAAGCGTCAGCGGCAGATGAGCATCTCAGGGCCAGCTTGTTCCCACTCACCCTTTAGGAAGCATCCATCACTGCCCTCCAGCTGTATCCATGGGGGGGTGTTTCTTTGCCTATTGCGCAGCACCTTCACCTCTGCTGGAAATGGGGCTCTTGGCTGGTTTGGGGGGGGGAGCTCCTCCTATGAAGAAGTCAGAAAGCCCCCTTAAAGAACAGAGCCCCTTTAAAGCACATAAACCCCAAGTGCATCCAGCTGTGAGCTGCTGGTTTTGTCCCCCCATGATGATTTGCTGCCTGATGACCTCACGGCAGAGGCACTGATGAGTTTAATTTCTTATTACATGGCACTTTACATCAGTGAGGTCGGTAGCTTAATGAACACCACTGGTTAGTGTAGGCTCACTGCAGCCTCATCAGTGTGTTATGCTCTGCTGTGGCATCTCAAGGCACTAATTGATCCAGTTAAGCATTTGTTTTTGATGGAGAGTCTAGAGGCATGGTTATCCCATGTACCCTTCGAGTTGAGAAGAATACCCAAATACTCATACGTTTTCACTGCCTCAAACGTACCAGACGGTAGGATAATTGAAGTGG
>JAVHNF010017022.1:2872-14560 GCA_034783455.1 Micropsitta finschii | reverse complement strand
GGCGGTAGCCGTGCTGCGCGGGTGCGGCAGTAAGCGGAGGAGGGCGGCAGCCCGTCTGCGCCGCATCCATCCCCCCCACCTCTCTGATGCCCCATTCCAGAAAAGCAGCAGATAGAAAACCCACTTTCTACACTATTTGTTTGCTATTTCAAACTATTAGGCCAAAGCCACATCTGACCTTTTGTACATGATAGTTTTTACATAGAGTTATCACTAAGAAAAGCTCCTACTCTATGAAAGTGGTACCGTGCTGGGCATGGGGATGCTATGAGAGCTGGCAGCAGGCAGCCACAGTGTCCCTTCCGTCTGCTCTGAAACATTGCTTTGGGCTAGGCACTTACAAGCCACATAACTATGATTTGTGATAAGGAAAAAAAACCACTGCTTAATCTTGCCCTCTTCTGTGGTACAGAAAAAGTACACTTTTCCCTTCTTAAATTCCAAGTCTTAAACTCCTCTGATGAGGTACAATTGAGGCAGCTGTTTCCTCCATTCCACCCCGCAGAGGTGGCTGGATGCCTGAGAACATGACAAGATGCAGAATAACTTCAGTGGATGGACTCCTATTTGGCCAAAAATAGAAGCAACCACATTTTAACTATAACCTGGAAAATAAACAGTAACAGCATCTCTCAACATCTGTTAGCATTTTTTAACTCCTAAGACACAAATACCTTGAATCGTACGCCTATTTAATTCCAAAGGGGTTGAAATTAAATTACTTTCATTGTCATCTGTTTTACTGCTTATCAAGGTAAAGATGCTTCTTACAGGTATTGCAAAGAATTGATTAATGTCTTCAAAGTGCCACGGAGATGATACAGGCACCTGTTCTTGAAAGAGAACGTGCAAAACGTTATTCCTACACAGTACATTCTATCTTGGGGTGTAAAAATCCTTTCAGTTGTTACTTCTCTGCCAAGCAATATTACCTCAGATCTGAATATAAATTGAAGAATAAAGCACTGAGATTACTTGGGCAAAGGCATGCATACTAATTCAGTAGAAGAGTTCAGAATCATGGTTTCCAGGTGTCCCATGACAACCCTTTTCTCACAAACCCATTTTCCTTTTTTATTTAGAAAAACAGAGAGCAGAGAGCACGTTTTCATTGAGGAACAGAAGCCAATAAATTTTGTACATGCTACTTAAACACTCAGAGCATCGGTTGTGCTGTAATACCATATTTCTTGTTTATTAAGGCATAGAAGCCTGTAAAGTAGTGAAAGACATAAAATCATTATTAAAAAGCTCCATAATCTGACCACAAAGAGAAAAATAATGGTGACTGCCTCAAATACTTAGCTGATTCTTTGGCAGCAGTGATGCTTACTTTATTTTTTGCATTTGTATTGGGTTTGTGTGGCAAGGTTTTGGTAGCAGGAGGGTTACAGGCATAGTTTCCATGAGTAGCTGCCAGAAGCTTCCCATATAGAAGACCTCACACTGGAGCAGTGCTCCCTGTGCTGCTGGGGTGGAGGAGGAGGTAGAGAAAAACTGGGAGTGAAGTTAAGCCCAGGAAGAAGGATGGGATGGGGGGGAAGCGTTTTAGATTGGGTTTTATTTCTCATTATCTTACTCTGATTTGACTGATAATAGATTCAATAAACTTCCCCAAGCCGAGTCCTTTTTGCCCATGTTGGTAAATGGTGAGTGATCTCTCCCTGTCCTTGCCTCAATCCACCAGTCTTTCATTATATTTCCCCTCCCCTGTCCAGCTGAGAGGGAGTGAAAGAGCAGCTTTGGTGGGCACATGGCATCCAGTCAAGGTCAACCTACCAGGGTACTGGATCCTTAACGCCGACCACATTGTTACCAGATAATTCTGAAGTTACATCAAGAATGGTTAACAAATGCCTAAAAAGGACTGAGAGATGGAAATTTCCTGTTCATGATTACAATGCTTCGTGTTAACTTATGCCAGCCTTTTTCTTGTTTATTTATTTAAAGGTAAAAGAAAGGACACAGAGATATCTTTTCATTATGGTTTTGCACTTTCCTCTTCTGTGACCTAAGACTTTCCTGATTAAAAATGGTTACCTCACAATTGTGACCATAAGAGCTGTCACTTGATAGTAAACCCTTCGTAGCCTTCAAATCCATTAGAAGCAGAGAAAGTGCCTTTCTTGGAGTCAGGACGTGAACCATCATCAAAGACTTTAAAGCTAATGTTAAATCAATAAGGGTAAAGTGCCTGTCTTACTCTGATACAATATACAAACCCCACGATGAACGAGAAGCACAGACTATCCATTCCAACATCATTTACAGAGTAAGGGATTGACAAAGTAGGGGGTGTAGCTTTTTGCCTGACAGCTGAAGGCAAAAAGTGAAGGAAAGATCTACTAATGAGGTAAAGAAGAGTTCAAAAGAATTGAACACGTACTAATTCCAGGTACGTATTTTACTTAAACCACACTGCTGAAAAGCCTGCAGTCTTTCATTTTCTCATACTTGAGAACTGAGGACTGCAACAAACATACACACAGAGCTCTCTGTGCATTAACTAGCCGAAGGCAGCAGCAGGGCATGAGGAGGATAATCTCTTAAGTTTGGCTAAAATCTAGTGTTGGGAACAAAGGTAACATGATCGATACAGAATAACTTTATACTTGAACGATAACACAAGGTATCTAGCAGTCATTTTATGTAGCTACTGGAGTGGGGATGATGTTTGTGTGTTAGCTTTGTGCAGGTTTATTCCTTTATCCAGAATGTGAAGGATCTGGACCACATCCCCGATGTCCTGTGGAAGTGCTGCTTGTGAGGTGACAGGCAGGTTCAAGGTGTTCTGCGCCACTGCTCAGCAGCATTTGTGTGTTAACTGTTGTTTGGTGAGAGGCATTCAGGTTTGCTTTGGCGCCTATGTTAGGCTGTCAGTGACCATGGATGTGGGCTGTCTGGTTATTTAAAAGTGTCACCTGTCTCAGTGGTGAAAGGATTTCCTTTTCAACGTTACTGGATTCCACTGCTCCTGAAAGACAGGTATTCTGTTTTAAGAGTTGGCAGAATAGAGTTGATTTGGACAAGGGGTCTGTTTTGTTCCACAGGTTTCCTGGGTGCAAGTTTGTGGTTATGTTGTAGTTGCACTGTAGCAGGTACCTGCTGTTCTTCTACTGACAATATCTCAGTAGTCCAGGGAAAACTTCAGTCCTGTGAAGCATTGCAGTTCTGGCTAGCAAGTGCTCTTGGGAGACGAGGATTTGGCAAGCTTTGCCATTTTTTAGGGTAAAGGAGAAGCAATGGGAAAATGTAAAACTTGTTTAACTTGGTTACAAGTATTAGGAGATGATTTTCTCTGTTAGGAGTGCAACGTGAAGGGAATGACTCCATGTCTGGGTAGTTTGCTTACAGGCTTGTGTGTTGTATTCCCTCCTTTTTCTCCTCTCAGTGTCCTGATTTTCAGAGTTATTGGTCAAACAAAGACCAGTGCACATCTACTTGCTTCTGTTGTTATGATGTGAAACTAGGACACAGAATAAATGTTTAATGGGAATTGGTGTATTGTTTAGAGCTGACCTTATTCCATATTCCTAGTGGAGTTCCTTATGCAGCTTCATGCTTAACCTCCATCGACAGGCTGTTGTCTGCCTCTGCCTACCTCTTAGTTCAGATCCAGAAATCCCAAAGCCGTGGGATGAGTTGTTCGCCCTCCACTTCTCTGATGGGAATTGAACAGACTGCCTTGCCAGGATATAAATAAAGGTTGATTTTTAGATTTTTTTAAGTATTTTTAAGCTGAAGGTAATTCTATGAAAGCACAGGGTTGCCAGTTATGTTGCAGGTGAAGGTTGAACAGTGCTGTGGGCGATGCAAGGAACAGAAATGTCCTTTTGAGTCGTGTCCTGCAGTCACACTCTGTGTCAAACTGAAGTTTCTGTGAATTGTCTAAAGCTGATCTAAAACTGCTCACCAGCTGTCTGGCTTGTTTTGCTCACCTCCTTCTCCCATCCTTACCTTAGGTCTGACTGCTGAGAGTTGGAGGCCAGTTGGATTAGATACCTGGTCAGACAGCCAGCTAACTTAATTTTTGGCTTTGTGGTTTGGTTTATTACCTTAGCTTTTAGTTGAAGCAAGTATCTGTAGGAAAGAGCAGGAGGGAGAGATAGGACTTCCTCTTCTAGTGGCAGTGCTGACTTACTGCAGAACTGTGCTGTGCCTCGTGCTGCTGCCGGTGTACGCAAGTCTTAGGTTAGATTCTTGGTATGGCAAAGCATAATGTTTTTACACAACCAACCTCTTCCTTCAGTACTTGTTCCACCTACGTCAAAGCTGTATTTTAATGGCCACTTTAGCATTTTCTTAAGTTCAACTACCAGTATTCTGATGAAACTTTACTAGATCACAGTTCATATCTCTCCCTCTGGGATTAGTCCTCATGTGACTTATGTTCTGTTTCTAGGGAGGAATGCTATGATGTTAGTAATAGATTTAAATATGTGAATCTAAATAACAACAAGTGCTAGGAGATCTTCTGTTCCTACACAGGAGAAGAGGAAGTGAAAAGGCCAAGTGCTACAAAATGAGTTGAATGTATACAGCAGTTAATGAAACCTTTATTACATTTTATATAACTTGAATATTTTCAGGATGATGCTGTTAGTATTGAAAGTGGTACTAACACTGAACGTCCTGATACACCAACAAACACTCCTAATGCACCTGGAAGGAAAAGCTGGGGGAAAGGAAAATGGAAGTCAAAGAAGTGCAAATATTCCTTCAAATGTGTAAATAGCCTGAAGGTAGGTATGTGTAAGCTTCCTACCATCCCTACCAGTATGGGAATGCTGGCAGTAATGCTAATGTTGACTGTGAGACAGTGCCAAGATAGGTATTTTTGAGTATCTATATACAAGTTTGCTCACCTTTCTTATTTGGCATAGCTGAAGTTTGGGAGAAAAAGGATAATGAGAAATAAGAAACAGCAGATGTATTTTTTGAAGTACACAAGTTATCTGTAGCCCTTTCAGGGTGTAGGAGGACGGAAGTTCTTTCATTTTCACGTAAGTAGGCAGCTGCTCCTGTGACTGCATGAATCGCCCCCACAGATAATGCTTTTTGTGGATGGTTTCAAGTCATACTTTAAACAGTCAGGGGCCTTTCAGCACCCAAACATTCAACAAGTTCTGCCTTTTGCTGAGCCTATTCGTTTTCTGTCTGCAGACCAAATATCCCAAAGCAGTTAGGACTTTTCAAGTATCTTCTGGGGAAATGGAACATTCCCTCACCCCAGCTTCCACCCAGACCTCACTATAGGGTGGCCCAAAAGACTGCCCTGTGAAGTTAAGCAATCCCTGACTTGTGTGGATTTGGATCCGGGCCTGGGAACAGATTCTTGTGCAAGTGGAATCAAGCTGTGAGGGAGTAAATATAGTGTTTCAGCTAAGTGGGGTAGTTTCTTTTCCCTGTTTCTCTTTGAACTGAAATTAATGCTCATAATAATAAATGTGCATGTTAATACAAAGCCTAAGTAGAGCCAAATTGGGTAACTCCTTTTTACTTCATGTTTGAAGAAGCCTCAGTTCTTTTTTCCTTTTTGTTGCTTACTAATTTTGCAGGTACTATGGAGATAAACTCTTAAGGATTGAATGTTGTGTATGGGGTCAGAAAGACTCTTTGGATATTGCATCATATATCCCATAGTTTCTGTGTCTTTGAGCTATGCTGTAAAGTGCATGTATTGAAATTAATGAAGAGTCAGCATGATTTGAAGACACGGAAATCAATTTTAATATTAAAATTCTTTAGGGATATATAAATTATGTGTTTTTCCACTTTTCTACTCTTGTTTTCACCTCTTATGTTGCTTTTACTGTTTTTTTTTTTCCCTTGGGGAAACAAAGAAATATGGACATTACCATCTGCTTTGAATGTTAAATGGTTATGATTCAGCTTGAAAAACTCAGTGCTTGCTAAATATGCTTTTTAAACACTACTGTGCAAGTTATTTTGGGTGAAATTTAAGCATCAGGAAAACAAGAATATAACTTGGAAAATGACAGGAAATAAAAAGCTGCCTGTGTTTCTTTGCTTTTTACAGCATAAAGTTCCTGTAAGGTATACTGAGAAATCTTTGCTCTCTGTGGGCTGAATGGAAATGTAGTTTATAAATGAGCATATGCAGCCAAGAGTTGCACATCCTTACATACAACCATAGATGTTCTGGTCATAGATCTTTTACCAAAGAGCTGTGTCTATTCTAATTTGATGTATTCCCTTTAAAGCAATGCAACTACTTGCCCTGTGCTCTTGCTTAGGCTGTGCCTCAGTGGTTGTCAGCGGCTTGGTGTTATCTCTCAGCTTCTACTCACTGTCCCCTGAGCTGGGAGTCAGTAATCAACCACATGCAAGACTTTAGCTTGTTGATAGGTAAAGGAGAGGGAACTAAACCCACTGCCAAGTAACAGCTTGCTTCCACTTCTGGGAACTGGAAATGCATGTGTGGTCACTTGGTTCCCCACTGACAGTGTGGGTGACAGCGTATTAAAAAGTGTTTGTTTAATCACAGGTGATTATTTTTTGTGTTGGTATAGTATTTACTTCACTTGCCTTCAGTCTAAAAACAGGTCTTGTCTTATTCTCTGGCTGAGTTGGCACTGAGGTGATGAAGGCCAGAATTAACCATTTATTATTTATTTGGTTTTGTGACAATTGTAAGTCTATTTTCTCCTGCCTTCTTTTTCTGTGGTATCAAGAACCTGAGTACTTTGGCTTTTGTGCCCTTTATTCATACCAGGGTCAAGATGGCATTGCACAATTCTGCTTTTGGACCAGCATCTGAGTCACTCTTCTGTCTGTACAAACCAGTGGTTGAATTTGTGTGACATACTTGGCAGCTCAGGATGGCCATAATGTGCAGTGCTTAAAAGTGCAATGTTTAAAAACCTGCTTCAATGTTTAGCACTTGGGACAAGAATTAGAGCAGATGAGTGTTATCAAAGTAGCTATGTGCTGTCTTTGACCTGTGAGGATGCTGGTAGTTTAAAGGAAGTGAGCACAACTTTGTCACATATCCCAGTGACCCTGCAAGAGCCTCTGCCTGACTTCTTCAGCAATTAAACACCAAAAAACCCTTGGAGGTATATGGTCAAGCTCCTGGAGGTTTTAGCACTCAACATGAGGAATGTAGTGCTGAAGATGTCTTTAGACTACTTATTTTGCCTTGCAGAGTAATCTTGCAAGGGAAATAGGTTGTCTTTGAAAAAGCTTACTAAATACTTAAGGCATGTACTCAAACACAGAAACAGTAGAGACCTCAGTTATATGTATCTCTTACCACCCTAGTCTGAGTCCTACCTAGAAAATTACAAACTTATCACAGCTTGTGCTGGAAAAGTATCCTATCCTGAGGGGGAAAACATCTTCTTCACTCTTCCCATTTCACTAAATTTATCAGAAATGGTGCACATGCCAGAGAACAAGGTTATTCCAGAAAAACAAGTACAGAACCTGCTAATACATGTCTAAAAAAGCAGTAAGAATCTGTGCCTTGTACCTGTGTTACCTTCATGCAGCATGTCCAAAACCCTCAGTATTCATCAGAGTGAACTTTATCACTCAGAAATTCAAACCCAATGAATTTCTAGTGGAAAACATTTTACAGTATTCTGTATTTGACCTCTCAGCTGTTCTCTTCAAGGAAAACTTAAGTACACTCAAAAAATAAGCCTAGAAACTAAAATTTATAACTTTATTAAACACTAAAAATCATGTGTGTGTAATTTTATGGCATACCGTTTTCTTCATTTTTCATCTCTAATTAAACTGTAATGCTTTCCAGATGCTCGATACCTGCTTTTTCCTTCTGTCCTGGGATCACTCATAAGCTTGCTACTTTTCGCTTTGCTAATATCCCATATCCCTCATCCCCTACAGCCATTAGTCTGTTCTTTCCCTGTGTTCTGATACGTAATACTTTGAGTTAAACTTTGAGCAATTCTTTTTAGCCTGTATTCAGCTTTGAAAGTTGTTACCTTTCTTTGGTGTTTGCAGGATGGCCTTCATCTCTGAAAGCTTTTCTCCCTTCTCTTTCTAGCCCTTCTGGCTATTTCTGTTCATAACAGATAATGCTTTTCTCAGTAAATAATGCTGTTTTAAATTCTTCCAGACTTCCTAACTTTTCCTGAGTAGTGTTGGACTCCTTCCCCATACCCCCCTCCTCAGATTCACTCTTTGGGTCTGGGCTAGGCCAGAGCTGCCAAGGCTGACATTCCTGGGGGTGTCTCTGAAGCACTGCCATTTGAAGGCTGTCATGAGACACTTCCTTCCTGCCTGCACTGTCCCAGACAGTCCCCTGTGGGGAGGCACTTTAGTGAGCATTATTCTTACTGAAAACATCCTGTCAGGGTAGGCCAAAATACTGTTATCAATTATTAACAAGCACCACCACATTCATCACAATTCATAAACATATCTGCTGCTTTTTTCTCTATTAAACTGATGTAAGCTGTATAAAAATAAGATTTGGCATTTCTCTGGTGTTTGTGAAGGCAATTTGAAAACACTTTGTAGACATGAACTTTGCAGCAGCATTGTGACGTGCTGGAGAGAGTTCACTGTGTCTGTGTCAGAGTTGCAAGACCTGTGTTGTAATAGTTAATGTAATCCTTCTCCACCCTTACACCAGTATAAATCTTTTCTGTCCTTACGATTTTCCTATGTGAAGTTGTAAATCTTTTGTGTGGAAGTAATTCTAACAGTATAAAATATATATAGATGTGGCCTTAGATGCAGAGGTTGCCATATTGAAAACTGCAAAACAAAGTAGTAGAACTGCAAATATAGCTGGGGAATTCTGCCAGCTTCTGGCCATAACAGCTTCTGAGACATAACAGTTCTTCACCCTTTTAAAAGCTTGCTGGGGGAAGAAAGGGAGGAGGTGTCAGAATATTCCTTTAACCTCCTTTAAGACAGCCAAGTTAAAATGTGATGTTACAAAACTGCTCCTTTTAACTCTTCTCTGCCTGAAATTATACTAGATGTGAACCCAGTAGCTTGAGGAAAACATCTCAGTTAAACTGTTTTACCACCACAGCTGAATTTTACAGAAGTAATAATAATATGGTGGCTTTTGTTTTATCTTTTTTGGTCTGTCATCTTACTTTATCTCTCCAGGAGGACCATGGGCAGCCTTTGTTTGGAGTCCAGTTTAACTGGCACAGTAAAGAAGGTGATCCTCTTGTTTTTGCTACCGTAGGCAGCAACAGAGTGAGTATAATCCGTTTTTAACTATCAGCTCTTCCACTTGGTTCTGCTTGCATGCTTTTTTCTCCAACCAATCCCTTTGCCTGTGGTTAGTATGGATGGAGGATACTTCATAGAAAAGCTTTATTTCTGAGGTATGTAACATCTGGGAAAGCTGCATCCTGTGAATTGTTCATGAAGTTGTGTGTTAGCTATTTGGGAATCAGCCTATGCAGTAAAGGAAAAAATACTTCAGGAATATAAACATGGGATGAGACAAGAGACATAAATGCATCTTCTCACTAAAATCACTTTTCACATATGTTATTGTTTCCAGAGGGTCATATGCTCTAAAATGGGATGAGAAGTGTCTGCAATGATGCCAGGCAGCTCAGTAGCTAAGTTAAGGTCCTGTGTGGAGTGAACTTACAGTTTTTTTCTTAACAAGGATTTATGTCATTTCAGACTTGAAAGTAACTCCTGAAGTGCATTCTATGCCAGTGTTATGTATGAATAAGCAAGCAGCCTTTCATTTCCAGGTTTGTTTCAACTGGCAGTCACCAAAAGTGCTAAACCAAGATGGAACAAGGTATCAGTGCTTCATTAACAGACCAAGTCATGTTAGAGATGGCTGCAGTAGCTAATTTCAAAGACAGTTTAATCATACTTAGTTCAAATAATAGATTTGCATACCTGGGAAGAACAGCTGAGAAGGCCTGGAGTGGTGCTTTATTGTAACTGCCCTCAGCATTCCTTTATCAAACCATTTCCACCTGTTAGAAACAAATGAAGATAGATGAGATTTAAACCATAAAGGCACACTACCTGTCCCTATCAGCAGTCAGTGCACAGGTACTTTTCCTTTTGAAATGTCACAAGTGAGCAGCAGTCTCTCCACTTGTTTTTTCTTCCAGGTTACTTTATATGAGTGTCATTCCCAAGGAGAGATCCGCCTGTTGCAGTCCTACGTGGATGCTGATGTATCCTCTTAAAAAGCCACTTATTTGCTTTCTCTTTATCAAATATGAAGAGGCTTTGTAGGAAAAAGCATGCAAAGGTTTGGTCTGTGATTTAATACTTTGCTCATGTGGCACATTCCTTATGCTAAGGTCCAAGTGTTATGTCTTTCCCACATCCTAGACTCTCTCCTATTAAAAACATTAAAAACACACATTCATGGCCAGTGCTGTATTAAAATGTTTGAAAACCGATTCTCCATCAGTTTAATCTTCCCAACACTAATATTTGTCTAATGTTTCACATCCACTCCTTTACAGTGGTTTCAGTTTCCCTGTCAATTGGAGCTGGGTTCAAAGCCTAAGAATTAATGTTTCGTGCTCTGAAGTGGGAATAATTGGTGTTGTTCATTTGCAGTATACAAGCCAATAACTTGTGAACTGAAGTCTTGATTCATTATTCCAAATCGTCTGTTTTGGACAAACAGGTTGAAAAGTGGTGCCAAGAAGGAATTCCTTGTATGTTATGGAACAGAAGTGAAGCAACTGGCTTCTATAGATCCGGCAACATTGCTTGTGTTTGTAGGTGTAGAAATGAATCATAGAAACACAGAATGGTTTGGGTTGGAAAGGACCTTAAGATTATCTAGTTCCAACCCTCCTGCCATGGACAGGGACACCTCACATTAGACCACGTTTCTCAAGGCTCTGTCCAACCTGGCCTTGAACACTGCCAGGGATGGAGCATTTATCACTTCTTTGGGCAACCCATTCCAGTGCCTCAGCACCCTCACAGTAAAGAACTTCTTCCTTAGATCTAACCTGAACTTCCTCTGCCCATCAACCAGCGCAAGGGCCCTGCCCTAACAGGGCTCCCAGCCACAGCACAACAAACATCTTCTTCTGCACAAGGCGGTGGTGGCAGTTGTGCTGTGACACCTCCTGCAGTTCACCAAGAGCTGCTTCTGACCCAGCCTGCTCTCGCTCCATTCAGCGAGAGTCAGAGCAGCCCAAAGTTAAGTCATAGTACACGATTTTATTGTTGTCATGATAATTAATGACTGCTTACACTGAGCTTTTAATGAGTACCTGCACTTTTTTTTTTTCCCGGTTTGTTTGTTAACTGGGTCATAAAGACGGAGCCCTAGATGGTTTCCTGCATTTACAGAACAACAGAGACCTCTACAGGCACTTCCCTCTTTGGAGCAAGGCTAATAGAGAACACGTACAAACAACCACACATCACTGCTGATGGCATCAGAGCACTGAGCTGTGCAAGCAGCACTTTCAGTCTGTCGGCAGGTCAAGTTACTCGCTGTTACCTTTGGGTCACCCAAGTGGCACCCTGAAACACAAGCAGTAACCAGAGCATTTCCCCTCTCCATTTTCCATGCTTCTGTTCCTGGAGGCTGGATCCAGCTTCTACACTGCCATGAAGCTGTTTCGTTCCATGCCAGGAGCTACTGAAACAAGTAGGGCTATCAAAGACCCTATCTGTAACAGGCTGGAGGGGATTGAAAGTAGCCTTCAGGTTAGATCTAAGGAAGAA
>JAVHNF010017016.1:0-13786 GCA_034783455.1 Micropsitta finschii | reverse complement strand
TATATATCCAGAGATGCATAGTTGAACCAGTACCATCTAAGGAACATAACACTTCAGATAATACCCAAAGAAAAGTACCTCTTATTTTCTCCCTCATGGGCTCCCTGATTCTTGATTCACAAAAGAAAGAAACTTGAATAACATACTTTTACAGAATGAATACTCAGAAGCTTTCAGAGTTTTATGTGTAGGAATAGAAGATAGAGTGAAAGAGAAAAGCCAAGTAACTCTAGTTAAAGCTGGTTGGAATTGCACAGCTAAAACCCAGTGCCCTGCTTTGAATAATTAGTCTGAAAATACCCATATTTGATTGTATGGTTTCATTTTTCATTCTGACATTGAGCTAATTATAAATTCTTTTAATTCTTTTAGATCCATGCAGAAGTCCATGTCTGAAAATGAAGCATTTGGTTAGTAACTGCTTAAATAATTTGCTGTATACCTGTGCTAATCTCACAGAGACAATTTCAGTTAAGGGTCTGATTTGCTTTACAGTTGTTGGAACAAATTTAAAGGAAAGGAAAAACTACAGTTAAACTGTCAGTATATTCTCCTCCTCTCCCTGCTTTTCACAGACACGTTTGTAGGCAGATATTGTAAACAAATATTTAAACATAAAAGCCAAATTGAGATTTAAAGAACATATTATGGGACAGCATGAGAAATACGCAGCATGTCCAGTATTTCTTTAAATCAATTTAAAAAAATGAAGTGTCTGTGATCTAATCAAACTCAGATTCATGCCCCAAACTACTTTGCTGCAGCTTTCACAAAAAAAGCTCACCAAAGAAGAAATTCAGGGCTGGGTTGTTTTTTTCAACACATCCTGACACTGCACATTGTTATTCACACTTGTGATTCTATTTTGTAAAACGTCTATAGGAAATAATCATCAGTTTCTTAAAACCTGATGAATGCCTGGTGTTTGAGCGAGAGCTTCCAGTTGGCATTCTATTTTTTATTCTTTGGAGTTTGGGTTCAGTTGTTGTAGCTAGTCTTTACTGAGTAAAAAGATTATTATATTTGCCTGTAACAATGCAGCTATATTTCATAACAACGTGTCCCAGATAGATGAAATTTCCCCTGTGTTAAGGCTTCATTCTGTAGCCCTGCACTGGGAAGACTTTCATGTAGAACTGTCTGCAGCAGTCAGGCTGTAATGACTTCCCAGAACTTTACAGAATCTGCAAGTACTTTCAAAAAGATAAACTTTTAACATAGTCAAACTCAACATTAAAAAAAGAAACCAACAAAACAAACAGAAAAACCCAGAAAACACAGCGCCTTAGTGGTTATCAATATGCTGTGAAGCATGACCACTTTGAAGTTCACTAAGGGAACAGGACAATGGCCATTTTGTTCTCAAAAACAACCTAGTTTCTGCCATTCAAGCTGAGACAGTACTAGCCTTGGAGCACGTGTGGGCATCTTTGATGCAATTTCTTGCTGACACACTCACTTGTAATTGTAAAATTCAGTAATATTTATACAACTCCTGGAAGCAAAATAAAGGCACAGATGTTCTGTGGGCTCCTAGGTCTTAAAACAAGGGTTAAGATAACAATTATTCTGATCATGTTTCAGCAGTGTTAAATGAGGTACTAGACAGAAGAAAAAGATGATAAATCTTGAAGTCTGCCTACAGTAAATACCATCTATTCATTGAATTTCCTATATTGTGAAATCATCAATTCATTTCTGTGTTTGAGCAGATGCTACAGTGTTCTGCAAGCTTGTCTGATTTGCATTCTGATGCTATTTTTATAGACTTTCCTGTTATTTCACAGGTTTGCTATGAATTCAGGTAACTGCTCTCTGTGCTTTTACTTTAGACAGGAAAAATGTGAATGGCACACTTTGGCAGGGTTCCAGGAAACCAGAGAATGATTCGTACATCAGAAGGCACTGTCAGCTTGAAGGTAATTGCTAAGCATATTTCAGCTGATTTTGCATTTTTCACAAAGTATTTAAAAGGGCACCTAGGAAAATTTCTCATTTTTCATCAATAATCTAGCTAAATAATTTGAAAGAGCCTTTTGAGATTTATCTTGCCCTCAAGGGAAAAAAAAATGCAGTTAAAATAAAGCTTACTTCAAAACTGGGAAGCTAAGAACATACTCGGTGAGCAACTCACTGTAGCCCATGGGCCAAAGAACAAAGACTTCTGCTACAGTAAATTGCCATAGTTGTGTTGTATTGGGATTGCCAACTCTAAGATGAACCTATAGCAGGAATCTATTTTCCCCTTATACCTTATACTGCTTTTGTGACAATTACAAAAAAAGAGTTGGCAAAATTTTGTAGGCACCTGTTTTATCCAATTCTCTTTCTAAACTGATTTTGACCAACTTTATTGAAGCAACCTTATAGCTAATACTTGGGAAGTTACTTGTAACATTGTTAAGAGTTGACCAGTATAACTTCACTAAAATAACTAAGAGAACAAGTGGGCAGTCACCTTGTCTATTTAAACACAAACTGGACTTTTAAAAATCAAAATGCCTTGATAATCTGCTTAATGTTGCTTCCAGGAATGGAATTTATATTTGTACTTTTTAAAGTTAGGGTAGATCTGTTATAGTTGCCTAATCAGACCGAACCAGACAAGGCTGAGCAGAAACAGAAATGAAGATATGTGACATTAAAGTGGATGCATGTTTTGTCTCTGCTTATGCCAACAACAGGGGAAGATGGCCATACTCTTAACTTTTAGTATCTCCTGTACAGATGGTCTAGATGTCAACCACTGTTGGGAGATTCCCCTGTTACCTTGATATGCCAAAGGAAGGAGAGGACAGGGCAGCAGTTTGTCCTCTGGATTTCATTCACTTCACTATTTGAAGATAAACTCTGAAATGCTGGAAAAAATAGGTCTGAAATTGCAATCCTGTATTGCCCATGTATGGGCAAATTTGGTCTCTTGGAACCACAACCAGAAAGAAGAGGTGACAGGAACACTTACAGGAATTTCATCATCTTGTGATGAACTTATGAGGGGGAAAGGGACCTTCAGTAAGTCTTATTGTCTTTCAAGGGGAAAGGTTGTAATGATAGGTGAAAGAAATATTAGGCATTTCTCTCCAGACAAGCCTTACTTTTAACCAAAAACATTTTGGAATGATTCCTCAAAATACTTTAGAGATTGTCAGGTTGGAGATGGAAAATGTCTGAATGAGAAAGCAGAACTTTCTGACCTTCCCCCAGTCTCTTTTCTACTCAAGATGTTTTTACCCTCTAAAACATCCAAAGCATGCAAAAGAAGCAGTGCAGATATTAAAAGCTGACAAGTGTTGTAATTGAAGGGCAGGGGCCCAGAGGGATACAGGAAGCAAAACTGGCAGCTAAATAAAAGTCTCCCTTCCCCTACTGCAGTAAAATTATTTTAAGAGAAGTCGCCTTCACACAGTCGTGAAAACCATTGCAAGGAGATTTACAGTGTATCAATTTGGCACTATTGAACAAACCTTTCTCTTAACAGAGATAATCTTCAAGGTTTGTAACACTGTTGCGTAATATGAATTTCTGTTAGATGTAGTAAGCTGTGCATGGCGTCCAGCACAGACTTCTCGGCTTTATTCAGAGCTGTATTCACCTACCTGAATTAAATTAAAAGACATCCACTGACACTGGAAGCCTTTGGATTAGGTCCTTAATGCTGCTGTATTACCGCTACAAAAATCACATCTTTAGAGTGATAAGGCAGTAAAAACTTATATATTCCACAGATAAAATAGTGGGAGTAGTCTTTGCTCACAAGCCCAAACCCAAATCATCAGTGCCAGATTTGCCTAAAAGCATCACTATTGAAAAAGTTGACTCTGCAATTCACAGTTATTGGTCTTCCATAAAGGAGTGCTACAGAGCCAAAAAGAAAAGAGCTGACACCTCTCAGAGTCAGCAGACTTAACTCTCCACTGTGCCCAATTCATTCCACAGTAAAGTGACTGGTGTCCATTGCCAGATCAGGAAGAAAACAACACTGCAACTTTCAGATATATTTTGCATGTGTGTTTGTGTGTTTGTTTACCCAAGTACCCTATTCTATATTTCAATGGATTGGAGAGCTGATTTAAAGAAGATGTAAGAGTACAGTGGGTGCATATTATTATGGCTAGCAAAAGAACTCATGGCTGGGGGGGCCACTAAGATTTGCTTTAATAACTTGCTGTTGTTCGTTTGGTTTTGAATGAAATTACATTAAAAACAGTGTCACTGTATGTAGTCTTTCAGACTAAGGACATTATATGTTGCCCCCCAGTTCTTTGTTCATCTGCAAACAGCTACCAAATAATACTATTTTGGGATAGACATTAAGAGGATGTGTGGGCAAGGGCTGAACACTTCAAGACTTCATTTTTATAGTAAGCTTTCAGAGCACAGGGCTACAGTGTGCAGAGATGCCTGCAGGAGATGAAAACAAATTAGCCTGAGGACCAGGAACAACCCAGTTATGTTAATCTGGTGTTGCATAAGCACTGCTTGAAGTGAGTTATGCTGCTTCTAGAGGTCCAGATAGCTCTATATTTAAGTAAACTGGCATGGCAGACACCTGGCCCTCAGTGACTTCAAAGAAAGTTGTAGATACTTGAGACAACTTAAAATCTGGTCAGTCACATTAGTTTGGGGAATGTAACATAATTTTTTTGCAAAGCTTTTGATTCTATAGTAACTATAAAGTCTGTAGAAGAAAGACACTGTCCTATTAACACAGAAACTGTTGCAGAAGCCTTTAAAGGCAAATTCATGCAATAAAATTTTCAGTGACTGAGTTTTCCTCTTCCTGTTGACGCACATGGTGAATAAAAGAAACTGTTTGATGGGGTTTTCTAAGCATCTGAGCTATGGTTTCAGGGTGGAACTAGCACGTTAAAAGACTATTGCTCTTTTTGCCCAAAGCCCAGATTGTAATTTGTGAGTTTGTGAAAGCATGAAGAAGATTATTTGTTATTTGTTATGATTTTTATTTGCAGAGGATTTTCTTTTAGGAAAAAATATACAATCCAAAAAATGTTTCTTGACTCAGAATTTGCTTAAAAATAACCTGAAAATGTATGTGCTAACTTGCCTGTACAGTGGCCCTTTAACTGTTTCACTCACATGAGTTAGGGGTTTTCTGTATAGCTTTATACACAATGTAGTGTCATTTAATCCCAACCTAAGCATAAGCATTTTGAGAACTAAGATTTTGCTATTTCTTTGAATATAAATTTTCATTATCACATTCAAACACTTTTTTTCATGTAATAACAGAAGAATCTCAGTCACTTGGAATTATTCACTGAACTGATCTTTCTTTTTCTGTTGATCATAGAGAAAACAATGCAGTCAGCCTCACTTGCCTGTTTTTGTGAATCTATATGTTAAATAAGCTGTCTTTTTGCAAACAGAACTACTCATGCTGTAAGGTATTCCTCAGCAGCAATAAAGATGCCAAGTTAGGATTCATGTCAAAAAAAAAAAACCAAAACAAAACCAGTAAACATTCCTACTGTTTTCTAGTACCATTTTAAAAATGGATAGCATTTTGTGCTGTGATTAGCAACTACTTTTTTCCCGCAAAATAATGAAGCGCCTCTGATATGTGTGCTAATGGAATCTCATCAATAGGGCCTTTCCACAGTATTATAATGGTGGATGCTTTGCATTAACATTAGGAATAAGAGTAGATCTTTCAAAGTAGACGTACTGAAAGTAAACTTTTCAAAGAGTTATTTGACCTATTATTGCTCATTTTTGTAATGCAGGTAAATACTCTTCCCAGGTAAACCATTAATTTCTTAGAAGAAATGGGAGGACATTCATCCTTTAAAAGCAATTTCTACTCTAACCTAAGCTAAACAGTTCTCAATTGCAAAGTTTATCTTTGTCCTTAATTTTTTTTTATACGAATATTCTAGAATTTCTGTTGTAAATTAGTAGGGCAAGAGGAAGCACCTGGTGGGTTTCTGGGTTAGAGGACTAAGTACAGATTAAGAAGAAAGCATGAATGAATTTTCTTTATGTGACTCAGTTTGCCAGTTTGTTCTATAGCCTTACTTCAAAGCAGTTTGAAATAAAATGCATGCTTAAACTATACAAGGTTAACCTCTGTCGTGGTTTAACTTCAGAGAGTGAAAATATCATCTGAAAACATCAAATTAAATTATTTTCCTCAGAAAAACTTAAAACAGGACATTTTAAAGCATGTTTTCTTTTTTTTCTTTTTTTGTGTCATCATTCACGAAAGATAATATTATTGGTGATGGGATACATTTGTTTCAAGGAAAGAAGATAGAAGAAACAACATGCCAGGTGAAAGAACTACTCTTCTTTTTTTCTTTTTTTTTCTAGAATCTAGAATTTCATTCAGATAAAATGCATATTTCTTGTGTTCATTTTTACTTAGTCTAAACTTCATAGTCAGTATACCTGTGCATTTTAGAAGCAGTTTAAAACAAGACTCTGTTGACTACATATGTTGTTCACCATTTTCATTATGCAGACCATATAGGGTTTAGTACTTAGAAAATGTTTTCCTTCCCTGAGCAAATACTTTTCCATTAAAATGATGGGCTGGAATTCTGTCTAGCAAGATCCATACTAAGTGTTAAGATCAGTCTTACACAATCCATATTGGCATATGTATCCTAATGCATTCTGAATTTCTATAACCATATACTGCGTCTCCTCTTCACACTACTACTTTAGTTATGCCACTAGCATGAGCAATTAAGGAATTATGATCCTTGGGCTTGCATAGTGATAATAATAATAACATTAAAGTAGATAAGAACCCATCAGCTGGTAAGCAACGGAGAGGTGAACAGAAGCACTTCTAGCTCTGGAATTATAATGACTAGCATTTGATTTTTCTTTCACTTCCAGACCAATGTTTGCCCTGATAATATGTTATTTAAATGGCCAGTTCATATCTGTTGCCAATCAGCTTAGCTCTGCTGGTTTCACAAGACATAACAGCTTACTCAGTTTGGGAACCTGACAAAAGAGTGTAACACACCTATGTGTGTGTCTAAATGATGAATTAATACAGTAAATTATTTAAAAGCTGGAAATCTGGCCCAGTTTTCCATTATGGGGAAGGTATTACGTTCAAGGTGAGCATTAAGCTTTTTAAAAGGCTTCAAGCTGAGTTTCCTCTGCTGTTCCTAAACAATGTCAGGAGTCCTTTTGGATGCCTACTTTAAAAGTAAGAAAAAAATGTACATGCATCACCCTGAAGGCATCTGAGATAAGACAGAGATCTGTGAAGACCCAGACATTAGACAGTGCTAAACTCCAGTGTAGGTTAGAGATGCAATCTGGCTTAAAAAGAAAAGTCAAATGATCTGCGTATTGGGAACTGGTGACTTGAAAGCCAGTATGTTCCAGGTTTCTTCTGCATTCCCTCAGGGTTTTATCTATCTCTGTATTGTTAGTTTGTTCCCATGATTACCTCCTCTCTGCACTGCCAAAATGTAGGTGAGGAGAAAGGAAAGGAGAAAAGAACTCTTTCCTCTTCCTCTTATCGTTCTACTTTTCCCTTTCTCTCACCTTGTAAGTATAAAGACAGATTATTCTTTGATTTCCCTCATCAGTCCTTCCCTCAGTGTGACAGATCTCTGGCTCTACCCCTATACTGCCATGACAGCCTCTCAACTGATTCCTGGTTAAGATCTCAGAGGCCATTTCCCAGACTTGGTAAAATGTGGAAGGAAAAGGGGAAGAAGCGATAATAGGAAATAAGGCTTATGGGGTTTTTAAGTATAAGTTTCCTTAAAAATCCATGAACTTTCACCCCATTTTAAAGGCAAAGTTCTATTTTTGACTTCTCTAGTTTTTTGAGTATGCTTTTTGGGGCATGTGACTAAGGAGCTGTAAAGACTTGGATACCTCCAAGCTTTGGTACCAATTTTAGACCTATTCAACTTGCTTTTTAAAAATTTCAGGGTCGATGGCATTATTTTGAGTTTTAGTGATTGTTACCTCTGGCTTTCATTATCATCAAGATAACAGTGATATAATGCCCTTTTCAGCTTTCCAAATAGTCTCATTATGTCTTTTTTCATTTGTTGTACTGCATTATACACACAAATAAGGAAATACTGAGAGAAGAGCACTATGGGGGAAGCTCTCACACTTCTGCAAAACCAGGATAAATGAGTGTCTGTATGCTGATGCACACAGTATGGGGAGCAAACAGGAGGAATTAGAGGTCTGCATGCAGTTGCAAAGCTGTGGTCTCAGGATCACAGAAATATGGTGGGATAGCTCACACAGTTGAAGTGGAAGCTGCCAGAGGTGTCCTTTCTATCATCAAGAGGGCCAGATAGAAAATGCAGGGAACTACAGGCCAGTCACTCTTGCCTCTATCCTTAGGAATGCAATGAAACAAATTCTCCTGGAAACCATTGCCAACCATACAGAGGACAAGAAGGTGATGGGGTCAGTCAGCATGAATTTATGAAATGGAAATCATGCCTGACCAGCCTGAGGGCCTTCTACAATTAAATGACTAGCTTGGTGGAAGACGGGAAAGAATGAATGTTGTTATCTTGACCTTACTAAGGTTTTCAACACTCTTCCCCATAACTTCCTTATAGACAAACTAATGAAATGAGGACTAGAAAATTGGACAGCGAGATGCACTGAGAGCAGGTTGAACTGTTGGACTCAAAGGAATGTGATCAGTGGCTCAAAGTCCCACTGGGAACCAGTCCCTAATGATCTACCAAAAGGGTCAATCCTGGGTCCAATACTGTTTATCATCTTCCTTGTTCAGATGGATGATGGGACAGAGTGCACCTTCAGCAAATTCACAGTTAGTGCAAAACTGGGAGACGTGGCTGATGCACCAGAAAGTTGTGCTTGCCCAACAGAGAGCCTTCAACAGACTGAAGAATTGGGCAAACAGGGACCTCATGATGTTCAGTAGAGGGAAGTGCAAAGTCCTGAATGTGGGGAGGAATAACTCCTTCTGCTGGTGGCCAGTTGACTGGAAAGCTGCTTTGAAGAAAAAGTCCTGGGGTCTTGGTGGAGACCAAGTTGACCATGAGCCAGTGATGTACCCTTGGAGCATAGAAGGCCAATAGCGCCTTAAGCTGCATTAGTCAGAGAGTTGCCAGCAGGTTGAGGGAGGTTATTCTTCTGGTCTGCTCAGCAGTGGTGAGCTGACCCACCACATATGGATAATGGTTCTGCTTATTGTTTCTCCAGTACAAAACAAACAGGGAAAATACTGGAATAAACCCAATGAAGGGCTGTGAAGATCATTAAGCAACTGGAGCACCTGTCATACCTGGTGAGGCTGAAAGAGCTGGGACTGTTCAGCCTGGAGCAGAGAAGGCTCAGGGGAATCTTATACATATGTACAAACACCTGAGGAGGGGAGTAAAGAAGACAAGAGTTAGACCCTTCTCAGTGCTGCCCAGTGACAGGATGAGAGGCAATGGGTGCAAACTGAAATACTAGGAATTTCATTTAACATAAAGAATCAACATTATAGTTTGTTAGGGGTTTCTTATCCTCTTGCTGAAATACGAGCGCAAATAAGCATCCCTGAGTGCTTTCATAAGTAGATGCTCATTTATTTCCATTCATTCTGTAAGTGCTGGAAAACAGAAATGCAGGTTGAGGGACACAGCATGAACAACACTGTAGTAATAGTACCTTAACATCAAAAATAGCTTTACTTTCTGCATTTATTTTTCATATCTTTGTTCTTGTTTGTTCATGTCTAGCTGGGCTCCCTTAATGGCTCAAACCCTTTGTATGCTACCCTTTGTAGCATATTGGGAAGGACATAAAATATGAAGTAATGCAGTCTTTGGGCTAATACATTTTCAAAAACGTTTCATGCCTCATTTCTCACGTAAATTCTTAGGTTGCAATCAGCCTTCAAAGCGTCATTCATATTCATGAAGAAGAAAGGCTAGTGTTCATTACTTTCGCTGATAAGTTATAAGCACTGTCATGGTTAAACTTCATAAGGTTGACATCAGCCCACCTCACAAGCGTGTCAAGGTCCCTCTGGATGGCGTCCCTTCCCTCCAGTGCATCAACTGAACCACACAGCTTGGTGTCATTGACAAATTTGCTGAGGGCACACTCAATCCCGCTGTTCATGTCACCGACAAAGATGTTGAGCAAGACCTGTCCCATCACCAATCCCTGAGGGACACCTTTATAGCTCTATAATTCTCTTTTCAGGTACCTCTCACAGAACCCTCTCTATGCAGGCATCCTCCTAAACAGGTAGCTCTAGCTAATTTAAGTTTTATATCCAAATGGATAATAATGTGGGACCAGCACATGAAATGCAACCTGGCTTTGGCTCTGCCTTTCAAAAAGGAAGACATCACTTATAAAAAGATACTTAATTCTTAAAAATGTGTCATAGCTTCTTTTGTTCAGAGATTAGACATAGTTGGTTTTAATGCAAGCTGTTTAATATAGGGTTGTGTTGCAAAGTGCTAGGCAATTTCAGCTTTCCCTCTCTTTTATGCTAGGAAAACGCACGCAGCACCTACGAAGAAGTTCTTGGCACTTCACAAAGGTTGGGCCAGAATGAGAACATTAGGAGATACTTTGCTTTCTAACATTTTATGTCTGACTCATTGAGACTTGACATTTACAACCTTATTCAAATATTAACAACTTCAGGAGTAATTAAAAGGGAACCATTTTAAAAGAGCTTTTTATATCATAAAGAAATAACTTTGTGTTGACTGTCAAAAAGAAGTGTGACAGAGCCTAATTAGATTTATTCACAATCTAGCCCAAATAAAATGTCAAGATAATGGCTCTTTTTCAAATTTAGAGCTGCATAAGAAACGTGCAGGGAAACAGACTGCAATAAACAAATCCAAGTCTGGATTAAATGAAAAGCTGTTATAAAAAGAAAACGCACCATCTTCATAAAAGCAACATCATGACAAGTCAAGGGAAAATAAACATCATCCTTCAAAAAAACATAATGTACCTTGCCTTTAAGAAGGCATTTTAATTCTGTTTCACTGCCTGACAGAAAGGTACAGGCACATGAGGAGTGAGGGATGGGGGTTGGAGAGAATTCCTTAGAAATTATTAATCATCTTGAAGAACATGGTTTTAAATGGCAGCAGAAGCACAACAACCTGGGGGTTCAGTCAAATTCAGCTGCTATAGTTCACTCCCAGGATCCCCTGGGAAAAATAAAATCTGTCTCTTCACTGACAGATATACTCCTCAAATGATTTCCACTAATGAAGCAAATCAAAACAAGGGTAAATGAATGAAAAGGGCCTGTCAGAAAGGATTCCAGACGAAAGTCCTGAGTGGAGAGGGAGAGCTATATCTACAGAAGGAAGAACAAAGTACAACTCCTTAAGTGATTCTCTAGTTTCTCTTACCTATACCTTCTCCTACCAGCTGACTTCATCTTTAAATCAGTTTCTCCCTGTCATTCTTACTTTTCTCTCCCCTCCCTTCTCCACTGGCAAGTGAGTTCAATTTCATAACATTGCCAGTCCACAAATGCTTTGTGCTTTGCTCTTTAGAGGCTCTCAGCCATTTTATATAGTACAAATGAACACAGTACCTCCTCATTGATTAATCCTGCTACCCTTTGGCTGAGAACTCTTTCAGTGCAAGAAGTAGTATTGCCTGTTTGTCCAGAGAGAGATTACAGAAATAGTGAAGCTATAACACAAAAATACCTCTAGTGTCATCCTTAGAGCATGCTCTATTCACAACAGAAAGATGTAAATAAAAAATCTTTATAAAGCTGCTTCTTTCTACAGACTCTAGATGCCTCATCAAAAATGTACAAGCATGTTGGATAGCCAGTATTCAGATACCATCTCTGCAACATCACACAGTATAGCGAAGTTTTATTAAAACAAGGAACATGAGATCTGTTATGATCCCTGAATTCCAATTACAAGCTCACACTTAGTTCTGTAACTGCCAAATGTCAAGTCAGAGCTGCCAAAGTGAAGATGAACAGATGGCATAGATCCATTTAAGACCCTAAGTTTTGAGAATGGGCTTGGAGGATTGCACAAAGGGTTTTTTTTCATGTGCCAGATAAGGTACTAGGGGATTTTTCAGCATATATAAGGAAAAACAATTTCAGGATAAATAAAAGATAATCCAAAGTCTTGAGCAAAATTAGCAGATATTTAAACTTCAATATTTTTTTCCTCCAGTGGGAATTTTTAGAACAAATCCTCCTTTCTGAATAATGCTTGATTTTAAAATTTAAAAAAAAATAAATATATCTGTAAAACCTCAAGTGATTCCATAAAATACCTCTTATACCAAAAAAAAAAAAAATAAATTAAAATGCTTAAGACTGCAAATGACTCTTGGCTCTGAGTGCAGTTAAGAAATGTCAGACTGCCAATTAAAGAAGTTAAATAAACAGAAATAATTGTATTTTCTAAGTGCCTGTGGTAGCATTCATATACAAATCTTACATCTGGCTTTGTATTATGAGATTAGAAGTTTTTTAGCATGGGCAAAAAGGCAAAATAGAACTGTTTACTACTGATTCAACTCCAAAGGAAAAAATATTTAAGATATCTGCCCTCTGAAATCACCAAACTTCTTCACTCAGAAGCAAAACCCAGACTAATGCTGAGGATTTGATCCTCCTGTTTTTAAAGGAACTGCAGATGACCAGAACATCTCGACTGAATCATGACTGTTGAAGAGCTCTTCATACTCTAATTCAGAAGTAACAAGAGTTAAGAATAGTTCTTGACATGTGAACGACTCCAGTCCAAGCAGAACCTGTATAGAGCAAATAAAGTGAGAAAAGGCCCATTACATTCCAGTATAGTGCTGTTCTAGGTGGTGCCTGCTCAAAACAAGGTAGTCCACAAGATCATGGCATTTCCCCTAAACAGCCTGAGTCCTTTCAATTTGAAATTTGGTTTCCTTGAGACCCTTTCCATCTCTGCATGTTCTCATCATTGCTACACAGCAGTGCTTAACCTCTCAGCCATTATCCTAGAACAATGCTTGAAAATGGCTGGGTTTGCTTATGAGGTTATGCAACATCAAGTGTTCAGTGTTGCAAGCTGCACAGCATAGGCAGATGACATAAAACATACTCCTAAGTATACTGATGAATAGGTCAATAAGTTCATCTAACCTACTGTGAAAGAATTTAGATAAAGGATGCACTAATGTACTGAAAATAAAACTGTCCAAGCTTCTTGTCCAAGTACAAGGCCTAATTTTATCCTGCTCAACTGTTATTACTTGGAAACCTGGCTGCCCTATGCCCTAATACTACATTCTGCAACCATTAAATACCTCTGTGTAATCCAGTGCAATCCAGAGAATAAAAAGCCATATAAGGGAAATCTCTCCTTTCAAGAGGGTTTGATTTGAATTCCTTCCCAGGAAGAAGGTAACTACGTACCCCTCATATTCTGAGCAAAATCTTCAGCATGTAAATGTATGCATTCATTCTTTAACAAAACAATTAAAAAGCTTCAAACATCCCCTCCTTACTCATTCCCCAACCCCAGTCTAATTGTGAAGGAAAGGAACAAGTTCTAGACTGGAAATACAAAAGAATGGGTTACTCCACAAGAAAAAGGTAGAAAATTATGCTGTAGAAATAAAAGCAGAGCAAATATATTATTATTGCATTTACCAGTGATGCAGACTGAGGATCTTCTCCAACAATCAGCCTCCACTCATAGTTTCCTGCTGTAATCAGCAAACTAGGTTTAGGACCAAAATATGAAGTCCACTGTTTTGTACCCTTTTGGTTATTATCTTAGACCTTGTAGAATTTGCCCTAAACCAGAAAAGC
>JAVHNF010017015.1:0-10386 GCA_034783455.1 Micropsitta finschii | reverse complement strand
ACAGCAGAACAGTGAGCAGAACATGTGTGTTTGAAGTTGACTGCCACATCTGAGGAGGCAGGATAGAAAGGTGGTGCTGTGCTTCTTCTGTGCTCAGAGCAGCACAGAACCTGAGGCCCTTGTTCTTCAGTATTAATTAATGATTTTTCTAGAGTGTTAAAGTAAGAGGTGAGGGGAACTAGAAGTGTACAAGCCAAACAGTTTTTGCCATCAACACTCTGAGCCACTGGAAATGTCTATTCACCATAATAAATACTTTTTTGAGAAAGGGTGTTACTGCAGAAGTCAGGAACACAATAAGGTGTTATTCATCCATCTCAGAAACAAAAACCTGACATTTCTTAAGACTTCATTTCAATGAACTCAGTTGAACTGGTTATACCACAAGCTTTCCCAAATACAACGAAAGCTTCTGTGATGTGAATCTCACTGAAATAAATGCTTCACTTACAAAGACTCTCCAAGAATCAACAAGCACAGACATCACTTGGGAAGCGATTTCCATCCCTATTTTACAAAGGAATTACATTTTAAGCTGATTATTCCTACTGAAAAGTAGAAATAGATGTGAAATATTTTAACTTTGAGAGTAAAGTGTATGCACCCCTCATTACGTGTCCCATGAGTTTGCCCCAGGATCCATTTTGGGATAAAACGCTTTTTTTCCCCCCTAGCTGATCCCAGCCTGAATGCTGTCTCAGCTGCTAGTATCTGCCTTTAAGGAACTCAACAAAGGGTTCTGTCAGTATCATCAGGGTCAGAAGCTGCAGTGGGAGGTTGTCTACTTTGCTCTCCGTAGGTTGCTGTACATTGTAGATTGTACAACAGATTAGCCATCTCAAAGGTTTTCTCCTTCCTTCTTTAAAAGCATAAAAATGCATAGGTAACGACATGATCAGGAGATCCCATACAAATACAGAGATCTATGGGCTGATTCAGTTTTGCCTGTATGCTAAAATCAGTCAGATATAAAGCACCTCATCAGCATGTGCCTAGCTTGGGTTTTTCTGGAGATTACATAGTAGAAGAACAGAGGGTTATAATTAAGTGCATTTAACAAAATACCAAAACTGCATTAAGTTGTAGCATGGAATTCCTAGCAGGTACAGCTCTGTTCCAGCAGCGTAGTGATGTAGTACAGAAATGCTGCAGGGTTGCATCTCTGAATTCACACATCAGGCTTGAAATACAACATGAGCCCCTTATACTTTCCAGGGTTTTTTTCCTATCGTTTTTGGCAGTGCATGCAAATAGATTGAAAACATTGAAGAAACAATTTTCAGGACAAACTCTTAAGGGCACATTCAGGGTCTTTTGTATGACTCATGACTTTTACTCTTTCAGAAAGAAATACTTTTGAAATGCCAAAACCCCAAGCTCTAGCCGGAGAAAACTTGGAATGTTGAATTCTTGCCTGGATTTAAGAGGGGATTTAAGCTGCTGATCTTCTCCAACAAGGGTTGTATTTTGGAAAAGAGAAGGACTGAGCAAACGGATGCAAAACAAGCAGGTAGGAAGTCATTTCTGTAGCAGAAAGAGCTAAAGATCCTGGCTTTTCCATGTGGTAAATGCTTTTATCAGCTCAAACTGTGCTTTTCTAAGCCTTCTAAATACCTGTGCATTTACTTAATACATACGCATATACGCATTAATGTGTGACCAAGGAAGCGCAGGCAGTCTGAAAAAAAAACCAGGCAGCAATAAAGAAATGTGCAAAAGAGCTCTGCAGAAGTGGTGAAGTGATCAGAGATGGAAGAGCCTGATGCTCTGCTCTGCGTGGCAGCACTGATTTTCTTCTGATTGCCCATGTAGAGAGAGCTGGTCCTGTTTAGCCTGGAGGAAAGATGACTGAGAGGGGATCTTATCAGTGCCTACAAATATCTTAATGGTGGGTGTCAAGGGTACCATTTCCTCAGTTTACCTGTAAGTATGTTATGTGAGACAGTGTCAAAAGCCTTGCTGATGTCAAGGTAGACAGCATCCACCGCTCTCTCCTGATTTACCCAGCCAGTCATTCCATCATAGAAGGCATTAGGTTGGCATAGATTGGTCAAGCATGATTTCCCCGTGTTGAATCCTTGCTGACTACTCCTAATAACCTTCTTTTCCTCTGCATGCTTAGAGATGATATCCAGGATGAGCTGTTCCATCAGCCTCCCAGGGATGGAGGTGAGGCTGACTGGCCTGTAGTTTCCTAAGTACTCCTTGCCTTTTTTGAAGACTGAAGTGACACTGGCTTTCCTCCAGTCCTCAAGTACCTCTCTCTCCTGTTCTCCATGACCTTTCAAAGGTAATGGAGAGTGGATTAGCAGTAACATCTACCAGCTTCATCAGCAATCATGGGTGCATCCCGTTAGGGCCCGTGGATTTGTGAGTATCAGGTTTGCCTAAATGATCTCTAATTCAGACCTTGACCAAGGGAAAGTTTTCCTTTCTCCAGACTTTCTTGCCTCCAGGGGAATTCCTGAGGGCTGGCCTTGGCAGTAAAGACGGAAGCAAAGAAGGTGTTCACTAACTCTGCTTTCTCTGTATCCTTCTTCAGCAGGGCACTAATCTCGTGCAGCAGCAGTCCCACATTCTCCCTAGTCTTCCTTTTGCTGCCATTGTAGTTGAAGAATCCCTTGTGAGGTTTAATTCCAAATGGGCCTTATCATGTGTAGTTACATTCCTGCATTGTCTCACAACATTCTTGTATTCCTCCCAAGACTGATGGACAATTCAGTCTACTGGCACTTGTTTTCCCTAATGAACTGAAATCTACTTAATTCTTACCTAATTAAGGAGCACAATCAGTAGGACTTAAATTTCATGGTCTTTCTGATGTGAGGTTAAAAATGCCTGAACAGTCAGGGTTTGCTAGCTTTGTCTGCAACAGCTTACTAATCACAGCTACATTTTCAGCAGAATGGGATGCCAAGATGAATGTGGTTTTATAACAGTCAGTACAAACAGGAAACTTAAGGAAGTGTAACAACCAACATTTTTTTATTAGAGGGACAATGGCCAAGCCATTCAGGAGGAATTAATTCTCAGGATTTGGCTACAGAAGAGCAGTACAATCTCATTGCCATCCCTATGCCCAGCTCTGGGTTTTTTTTTTCAGAAAAGCTTTCAGCAGATGCCTTCCATCCTTTAGTCTTTGAAGCTGTGTTTCCTCTAGTGGCATTAAGAAGAGCATCGATTCTGTCTTGCTGGCTTATCTTGGTCCATAGTAGGGGCAGGGGGAAGGAGGAGACTGTAGGGTGTTACCAACTGACATGAAGAAACACTGACTTGTCTTCACCTGGCTAGTAGCCTAGGACTTTTGTGTACCACAGGTTCTTTATTTTTTCCACCAGCTGTTCAGCCAGTATACTGAGTTTAGTTGTTTCTCTGATGAGGAAGTTCCTGCGGGAGATGACAGTATATGTGGTAAGATACACAAATACATGATGTTAGTTATCACACTGCCTGTCACTGAAAGTGCAAAGCTTGTCAGCAGTCCTAGAGGGGTTTTCCTCAGAATACAAGACTAGGCAGTATGTGTTTGCCATGAGTTACATAAAACTGTATCTCTAGGGTCATCATGCTTTTGCTTTTGGGAGGAAACTTGTTCCCTTTCTTTGAGGAATATGCATTCACAGCTAAATTCTGTGATTTGCATTCAGTGACAGCAGTGTTTCCCGGCACCCTCCCAGGCAGACTGATCCCCCACCAGACAGTGGCCCCCTCCCTCACTACCCATGTATAAAGAGCAGTAATTGCTATCCCCACAAACATTGCCATGCCCAATGTGCATCCCTGTGAAGAGCTTCCACTTTCACATGAAACCGTATTGTCCCACTCCACCTTCCAGCACCCCACTCCCGTTGTGGTCACACCAGGCTTTGGTTGCTGATTTATTTATCATTGGGTCTCCCCATATAGATACTTGATTAATCTGTCCCACTGCTTTCTCTCCCTCTTTATCCATGGCTGTTTAAGTGTTAGTTTCCATACCTGGTCGCAACAACTGCTGGAGTCTGGGCAGCATCTGCCAAGAACTGACCAACTTTAGGGGACATCTTGTTCACAGCTTCATAGGTGTAAGATGCAATTGCATCAGGGATGACCAACCAGTCACGACGGTCTTTCTCAAAGACAGACTTTGAATGCACTTCTGAGAAATAGGAAGCAGAAAAACATGAGGCTTCCCTATCCACTTGTGTCTCTGATATCTTACCCCCAACCACAATGGGAAAAGACTTGTATTCTGAGGTTCAGGCCTCCCCCAGTATTTGCTCTCACAGCATTCATCAGCCCCTTATCACTAGGCCTTACATAGCCTTGCACCAGGTATGGACAGTTTTTATGCCAGACCCTTGCCAACTTGTTTCACACTGCCAAGCACCGTACATTTGTGGTCTTGAACTGTGCTATTGGGCTTGAGTCCTACTTTATGGATGAGTTAGACTTCTCTAAAGCAAGTGAGCACCCTTAGAGCTGAGCCTTGTCTCAGGCAGACAGAAAAGCTTTTTAGACTCACCAGGGAGAGTCGTGCTAAGGAGCAGAATCAGAGCTATCACCAATGCCCTGGATTGCAGCATGATTTCCAGTAGCAGTTCTGCTCTCTACACCAAGAGACCTGCTGGAATCAGCATATAATATTTTGTTTGTTTTCAGAGAAATAAAGCATTACAAGTTAAACACTAGTTTTTTGCAACAAACCTACCCAATAAATGAAGAAGAGAACAGGAAAGATCACAATGCATTTCCTCTGAAGAAGCGAGGGAAAGATAATATAAAAATGAAAGTGTCCTTTTATTTGTATAATCACAAATGTCCACAATGAATGATAGCTTTCAGAGCTCCAAGAAATATGTGGCAGTTCAAGCTACTTTTTTTATACAAGAGCTAATATGCCTTGTTTCATCACATGAGCAAACCACAAAAACTGGCAGAGGTCAGAATTGAGTTACTCCACACATAAGTACAACTGAAAAAATCACAAAAAGTTATTTATTCATTTGTGGTATTTTATTTATTTATTTTTTAATTTGGTAAATTGCTCTAAAGAACATTGTGCCAGCGAGTGCATCACATACAATGGTCATCTTAGTGACCCAGTGATCTGACTATTTTGTCTTGCTGTAGTTGAGGAGAGACCCAACAACCCAACTAGGTTCTCGTGTCTTTTACGCACTGGGATTAAGGAAGCAGATAGGAGGCAGAAGTTCTCAAAATAGAGAAAGTAAAGTAAGTGCAAACTTTAGCTCATTTTATTAAAACAGTCAGAATTGGAGGAACTCTTGAAAATTAGTACTTGGTACATTAAAGAGGTGGCATTACATCTAAACAAGCTTTTCAAAAATACTGCACTTAAAAAAGTGTTTAGAAGTTAAAGTTTATACCCTGAGTTAGAAGGCTGGATCAGTCAGAGCAACATGAAGAAAACATTGCAGTGTTAGGAACTGCAATGGCAAAAAAGGCTACAAGTTTATTACATGTGACCGCTTTGCTAAATCCTGTGCCAGGTAGCTGCAAGTCAATGCTCCTTCTTCTCCTGCAGTATGGAAATTTGCTTCCATTTTTTATTTCCTTCTACGTACAGATTACCTCCAAAAGCCACCACTCCATTCAGTAAACATTTGTTGAAAGCAGCAGTTGCTCCATTACCACCCTTCCTTGATTTTTAATCCTAGAGTCAGTGTTTCCCTCTGTAGACAAAAGGTATGAATTTGCTTCCCAAGAGCATAAAGAGTTGATCTTACCTGCTTTAGAGCCTGTAGTCCCTGTTTTGAAGGCAGCTAGGAAAAGGTTATGTATCTTCCAACACTGAAACTCTGCAATCCCTATCATTGGCTTGACCATCCTATGAGTGTCTTATGGAGCATCCATCACTCAGCTTCAGTCCAGATCACCACAAGCACTCCCACCCTCCTCCATTTCAGCAGTATTCCTGGCTATGTAGCGTGAGAAAGGCCCACGCTTTGGCTTGCAATAAAAAATAAGGCAAAACTGGGACAAGACAGAAGACCACCTCCACTCACTTCTCTATATCCTAAATAACAACTGTCAGAAAGTCAATAGCACCCAGATCAGAGAGTTCCACTCTTACCTGTCCTGCTTTCTCTCTTTGTCAGGCCGAAGCTGAGGTAGATGCTCACCTGAGACACTGTCATTTATGCAGAGCTAATATAGCCATAGCAGGGGGTCAAAGGTCCTTCTTTGTTTCCCCATTTGCTCTTCTGCAATCACATCCAACTCAGTGGGACAGGCAAGAAGCTGTGGAGGACTCTGGACCTGTTTTTGAGATTTGGTAATTGTCAGTCTGACCCGAGCCTAAGAGACATGGAAGGCCAATTACCCCTGGGTCACTGAGTCCCCTACTTTTGCAGTCAACCATGTCAGAGGCCCCTTTCATAAGTTGACCAAATTCCATGTTAATAATAGCTAGAGCTGGGCTCAGTTTTCCTCACATTGTTTCTATGGGAAGGCTTGTGCCATAACCACACTGCTCTGACAGCTGGAACCTACTTGTGGCTAGTCCAACAAATCATTGACCAAACAGTGCACAGGGGTAATTATGCACCCAACTCACATGTCTTTTATTTATTTATTTATTTATTTTCCTCATGCACAAGTCTTTTTGTATACAAGATGGGCGCACACCTGAGCCAGCTATCAAAACCTACAAGGGGAAGCATCCAGCTCCAGGGCTTCCAGCTCAAGAAAGACATGGACCTTTTAGAGTGGGTCCAGAGTGCCACAAAAAAAATTATCAGAGGGCTGGATGGGCTCCTGTCTTATGAAGAAAGGCTTAAAAAATTGGTGTTACTTATCCTGGAAAAGAGAAGGCTCCAAGGAGACCTTAAGGAAGCCTTTCAATAAAGGGGGAATATAAGAAAGACAAAAGCTTTTTACCAAGTCCTTAGTGGCAGGACAAGGGGAGGCAGTTTTAAATTGAAAGAGGGTAGATTTAAATCCCAATATAAAGAAGAGTTCTTTATGATGAGGGTGGTGAGACACTGGAACAGGTTGTCCCTGTTATTGAAAGTGTTCAAGTGTCAGATTGGATGGGGCTTTGAGCTACTTGATCTAGTCAAAGACACCCCTTCCCAAGGCAGGGGCAGAATGGATGAGATGATCACTAGAAGTCTCTTCCAACCCAAACCATTCTATGATAGCTTCTCCTCAGGCTCCCTGGTCCCAGTTAGAAAGCGGCTGGACTGCCACTGTAAGACATTTTCCCATAGCTCAAGTTCCAAGTGCCTGTTGGTATTTCAGTCTGGTCAGCCATCTGTATTTGGCACAAGCAACCACTGAGCAGTAGGGGGAATAGACAAAAAGGCTCTAACACTGAGTCTCATAGGGCAGTAGCTAAGGGGAATGGAGAGGACATGAGGCATAAATTAAGCCTACTGTGTGAGACCAAACAGAACACTCTTATGCTAGCCATTTACTTACTAGGTGACTGTCACATGTGGAAGGTGTGAAAAGCTCAACCAGCATCTTCATTTATCAACTAATCAAAATTTCTAGAAGACTTCTTCTCATGGAGTTCAGACTACTTTAGCACCAAACAGTAATTGTTCTTGTTTTACAGACATGGCAACCAAGTCAGCGATTGTTACAGTTGGTCACATCATTAGAGGGCTGCCAATGGTTCCCCAGACATTTTTCCATTCTCTTGGTATTTATTCAAACTACATTCTTTCTTAGAAAAACAAAGAAAAAAGTATCCCTAAATAAGAACAACAAAAAATCCCCCATACAATCAAACCATTCTGCATTTTTGTTCTAAAAATAACAGAAAATTCTTACCAACATATAACAAGGTTAATTCCAGAAGTAAGAACAGAGAATTTTCAGTTCTACTTATGATGCAAACGCTAGAAAGCAATTTATGGTCTAGGAAGAACACACAAGAGCAACCAGTTGAAAGTTCTCTTATATTTTAATTATACATTTGACAGTCATTGAAAAGAATCTACACACCATCTGCTTTTATAGATGGAATAATATTCAGAAGACCAGCACAAGGCACATTACAGGCATTAAACTTAGCAGAAATAGCAAGAAGCAGTCACTACTTGTGGAGGTTAATTTAATACAACCTCAAATGTCATCTCTTTCCTATGTCAGGTCGACAAATGGAAGGCACTAAGCATATTAAGTGGGTGTTTTAAACTGATGTGCTGCTGGAGGTAGTAACACAAAGGGGGTACCACTGAAGAGCTTTGCATTGTGGTTGTTATCACACCAGGTAACTTCCCCTGACCTGAAGTTAGCCTAACCTTACCTAGTGCTATCATGAATACAATCCCAGAGATAGCAACTGGGCTTTTCAGCACTTTCTACTGCCAAACAGGTACTTGCCAAGACCAGATCAATGATTGCACAAGAAGCAGCCCTTGCCCTCCATTCCTGGAACGGCATTCCAGAATGATAGCGGCTTCTGCAAATAAGCAAGAAAGCCAGATATTGCAAGTCCTTTCTTAATCAAATTAAAATTACATGATTTTTTATGTCTCTTATGAATCTCTGGTCTGAGGTGGAAAGCAGATGACAGGAGTGGCACGGGCATCCTTATCTCTCCATGTGGCATGGTTACTTAATCATTACATACTCATTTTAAATTAGGGTAACTCCAGTGCCCATCAAGGCACTTTATCTGAGACAGAAAATTCATTCTTGGGGGTAAGGTATATCCCTTTAAGTGCATGACAGGAAGAATAGAAGTCTAGAATGGCAATAACTCCCATATGTGAAACATGCAATTCTTTTCGTTCCCACTTTTCTGTCTGCTTGCAGTTGTAAAGCACGAATATATACCTTTGCTCTGACATTATTTCACAGCCTACTAACTGGTGTTTTACAAATTGCAGTGAGTCTGTGTAAACCCGTGTAAACCAGTAAACCCGGTACCATTTCTGCTTCTTTGCTACATAACCTAATCTACTTCTGACACAATTTAAGAAGGTAAGACTGAGATACAATCAATTTTCCCTGAAGAGTTTTGTTTAATGTTTCTACAAACATGAACAAGGTGACTGAAAAGGAGCTCTGGTATGATAAAGATAAAACTCTTCAGACTTCACCCAGCACAAATTAAGTTCACACAATCTACAACCGGTCACCCTAACTCAGTGATGGAGACTAGAGGAACAAATAAAGATGGAGGGCTCCTTCACAGCATTTGGATAAAAGCACAACCTCTACAGTTAAGTGTGCTCATTCTACGGCAAGTTTTGACAGCTTCTACTGCTACACACAGTCATCTGGGTTTTCTTTTCAAGAGCCTTCTTGCTGTGTGAGGGAGTTCTTGCTCTTGGGAAAACTTGGTGGATATATGTTGGATTATACACAACTGAATGCTAAGGAAAGTGAACACATCTTGGGATCTCACCTGATGTCTCAATACCCTCTACTCTTGACGGAGAGAGGGGCAGCCCTTCCCTGAAACCTGGACATTTGGGATGGGTTGAGATGACAGGAAATTGTTCTGCATGACGCATGGACCTATTGGAAGCATAAGGAAAGAGTCAAATTCCAAACCACCAATTTAGCTTCCAAAGGTAGAAGCTGCGGGGCCCCAGGTATCTGCTAAAAATTGCCACAGGGCAATGCTAAAGTCAGAACAGAATGCTAGTTTTGGGAGAAGGAGTCCATATTATTTTCTGTCATTCCATTGGCATAAATTCCTCCTAATAAAAATACTAGCACATCATAGAAGACAGGGTGCATAAAGTCCTCAGCATGTCATTAAATAAAAATGACTGACAGCCAGTGGCTGAGAACCAGATTCAAGAGTGATACTGGCTTTTCAAGTTTGGAGAACACACTTAATTCCCTGTATTTCAGATATAACTCATGGGTCAGTCACATTATTCATAGTTTGGGTTTAATAGAGACAACAACTACACAATACAGCCTTCCTTCCTTGAATTCAAACTCTGGAGTTTCCACTCATTTTTATTTGTGCTAGCCATCAACTGTTGGTGAACAGCCCCTCTGTCTTCAAAAGTAGGCCTCTGGTTCTGAAACAAAGTCAACCAAGGGGGTCCTCCTGTTTTACCTCCATACACACAATTAGATATAAGCACTGTCAGCCAAGAAACTGTAGGAAAATGAGAACTCTTTGTAGTGGCCTTTAATCAACAAGTAACTGCATCAGAGCATTCAGGTAGGAGCATTTGCTCCAAGCATGATGCTTCCCATCACTGTCCAAAGAAAAATAAAAAGGAAGTAGGCAAAGTGAAAGCTTCTCCCTGTCAGTCTTCCAGGGAAAAGCATAAGCACATCAGTAATTAGGACATTAAAGACTGAATAGTAGCAAGTGTCCCATGTGGCACTGGCTGGGAAATAAGCTAGGAAAACTGTACAGACTGACTAAATCAGAGGTTAGCCATCAAAATGACAGGCAGT
>JAVHNF010017014.1:12569-22584 GCA_034783455.1 Micropsitta finschii | reverse complement strand
AGACTGTTTATGAGGGCCTGTTGTGATAGGATGAGGGGTGATGGTTTTAAACTAAAAGAGGGGAGATTCAGGCTGGATGTGAGGAAGAAATGTGTTACAATGAGGGTGGTAAAACACTGGCACAGGTTGCCTAGAGAGGTGGTGTATGTGCCATCCCTGGAGACATTCAAGGCCAGGCTGGATGTGGTTCTGGGCAACTTGATCTAGTTGAAGATGTCCCTGTCATGGTCCTTGCTCAGGTACCTCCAGGAGCTTATGGTAATATCCTTCATGCTACCATGGTGCAGAGAGAGAAACCAGATTCACTCTCCTATTGGCTTTGCTGCTGAAAACACAGCATTCCTCAGCAGTGGCATCCCATGTGCCACGGTAGGTCTTTCTGCAGAGTTTTATGGGTTTTGCCATTATTTTGCCAGCTGACTTTTTGGTAGTAAATTAAGCAGGAAATTGCATTTTTTTCCCCTCCAATATATTTAATGCATTTTATCAGGCTACAACCCTTCTTTTTTTTTGGGGGGGGGGAGGGGCATTTTCTGTGGGCTTTTCATTGGTTGTCTCTACACAATAAAAAAATCATCCTTCCTCAATACACCCGCCATGCTATCCTACATAGCCTGCCTTCCTTTTCATGTAACCAAACAGTTTCTAGTATGCTCACAGCAGGACTGTCACGGGTCAGCAGATATTTGCAAACTTCCCCTGGGGACTTATGATGGGTCTTTGTAGAGTATGGGAGGAAGGAAATCAGAAGGCAGATGAGATTTGCTGTGGCCTAGGTAAAGGGTTCTTGCATGATGTCTTCTTGTCCTTATTCTCTCTTCTTTGGTAGATAAACCTTTCTTTCCTCATGCTCCTGATGTGGAACACCAAATATTATCTGCTCATGGCCACTAGTGTCTGGTCACTCACAACAGCATAAGGAGAGATTATGGTGAGCATTTTGACCTTCTGGTATGGAATATGGAGAAATTAAAGATTGACAGGATAGTGCAGTTCGTACTTGTAAGCTGGCCAAAAGGAGCTCACTATCAAGGGCTGTGGAGGTGTTGAGGTGCCACCAGGGCTACCTAGTCAATTACTCGACAGAGCTTGAGAGAAAAGGCATGGCAGAGAAGATTGTATCAGTGTCTCTGAGTCCTCAAAGGCTATCTGTGGGGAAGGTAAGGTCTTTTGAGACCCATTTTAAACCCTGTACATTGTTGACCAAAGAAAAATAAACAGCACTGATACACTATAGAAGACTTCCAGGTGGGCTTAACTAATGTATAAATACACCCAGGGTACACATGGTGAAACATTTAACTTTTTTAGACTTTGTAGGTTTCTGTTGTTTACAAATCAGTCTATTTGCATGCCAAAGTGCTGTTATAACACCAATATGACCAGGATCATCGCACAAATATAGAGCTAAATCTCCATCGACTGAGACTTTAAGGACTATAGCTCAGTGTCTGAGAACAGCAGGTCATTTGGCCTGTTCAGTGCCAAAGGAACGTCCTTCATGGAGTTACAACATTGATTTTAAAGATCTTAATTACAGACCCATCAAGCCCAGAAACAAGCATGTCATATCTTTCAATCAACTGAAGGAGCCTTCCTGACTGCGGCAGTGTCTTCAAGAAAGATATCAGGGCTGAGTGTGGTCTGAATGTGGCCACTGGGAGCACAGCACTGCATTATTCATAGAAATATGGTGAGTATGCAAACTCCTTTTGAGTTCCCAAATTGCATTTAGCTTTTCCAAGAAGTAGTCCTGGCTTTGGGTTGTTTTTTCATTCAGAGGAAAGAGACTCCCATAAAGCAGATCAAAGGCAAAGGGGAGCTTACCCCTCAGAGAAAAGATCCATTCCTCCTTTGTGCCCTTTCAGCATAGGGAAAAGTGACAAACAAGTTCCTGCATTTCCTGCGGCAAGGCAGGCAAAGCATAGCACCTGAGAGACACCATATCAAAGGGATGAGCCACGAGGTTAGCATGAGGCACCGCTCCATGTCACAAGCACACAAGCTCGGCCTCCCTTTACCCCAGCCGGCACTAGCTCACCAGGTATTCTCTTGCAACAATTTACTTCCACAGGTCTCAATAGGAAGCATTAAGACATTCCTTTTCAGGAAGAAGAAAAAGGGCTCAGGTAAATAAAAGGGCCAAATTACCTGAACGCACCAAGAAGAAATATGAAAGGATGAATTTGAAAGAGTCTGCATGGTGTGCTACTTTCTGTCATCAGACAGCACCGCTGCCAGCAGTGGGAGGTTGAAGCAGCACCTTTCTGCTGAGGGAGTCTGCTGAAATGAAGCCTGGGACAATGAGACTCTCTCTGGAGCCAAGTGGGCTTTGATGAGTCTGAAGATCAAAGTCTCTGTGTTTTGGTGCTTTTTCTCCTCACTTAATTTCAAAGGCAAACACGGGGAATCAAACCCATATTTTCTGCAATTGTTTAGGAAAAAAAAAAAAGAGAATGGTGAAATAAGTTGAAGAAAAAGAGTTTTCTATAACAGAAGCAGAGTGATGTATTTTCCTCCCCATTGTGTCTTGCAAGCATAGGCAGCCCTAGGGGAAGGCTGTAGAACCACTGTAGAACCAACCTTTGTAAAGCGCTCCCATATAAAGAGCTACCTCGCCAGTAGGCAGTCACTGGGTGCCAGGGAGCCAGAAAAGCAGGGTAGGGGATGAGTAGGAACATATCAAAGACAGTTACATGTAAGTACATTTTTTTCCTTAAGTTTTCTCTTCCTCATCCTGCAAAGGAAAAATCCTGAGAGATCATGGATGGAACATAAAAAAATGGATAAATGAGAGAGCTTAATTTATAGGGGAGCTTGAATTTTTAATCCTGTGCCCCAAAGAAACCACTGCCTAGGCAGCCAAATCCTATCTGCAGTGACTTAATGAAGGCAGGAGGTAAAACACAGACCCCCAAAGCAGCCGTTTCTATCTAAGCTGGTGAATAAGCAGATGCTTTAGCCTTCTCCGCCCAGGAGGCTGAAATTCCCCTCATGAAGGGCCCTCTAACATTAATTGCAGAGACACAACCTGCCTTTTTATAAGACAAATTAATAATTTCCTTAATCCATCATCAGGAAATGGAAGGCTTTGATGCTTTAATTCCTTTCCTGTGACCATGGCAACAACAAAAAAGGAGGGGGGTGGTGTTAATTTTCTCATCCATGAGAATTTCGGCAAATAGCACGTTAGCATTCTTTGTCTGTAAGTGAGTCTTTGCTGGAGAGGAGTCCAGAGAATTACACAAAAGGGAGGTAGCAAAACTGGGTGCCCGGGAGATAATGGTACGATGATGGGAGAGAAGTTGAAGATAGGCTTTAGCAACCCTGCTCTGGTCAGAAACAAAATGTAGAGGGGCTGTAGCATTCACCCCAGTGCCCTTATCGTTGGGGGAGAAAAACCAGCTCATGATGGTGTTGTACTGATGATCAGAAAGGGAGACCCATTAAAATTAGGGGGGGTTGGCCTATCTTCTCCAAAAAAGAAAACAGGCCACAGTTCTTAGTCTACAATATAGGTGACTATAGCACTAAAATTGGGTATTGCATAAATCGCAGTGCATGCATGTGTATGTACATGTACGCGTCTATGTATATATGTGCATGTATGTATTACATACCCGTACCTCCCCGTCCAGTGTATGTTCACTCACACACTACCAGCTGTGAAAGAAGTTTCTAGCACCCGCATAGCAAAGCCTTTCTGTGACAGCAGGACTTGCAGATGCATGGGTAAACACTTTCCCCTCCAAAACACTTGGCTTCATCTATAGGGCCCCTAAGAGCAGAGCCTGATCAGTGCTACACCCTGTGCTACCTAGGAGGGTGTTAGCTGTCATGGGACAGAGCCGTGCCAAGGGGTACACCCACTTCAAAGCATGCCCGGTTGCAGCAAAGAGCTCAAACCCTCTAACTTACTGGTAGAGAACAAAACCTCCATGCCCTCACTTTAGGAGCACCAGCTCACCCCCTGTGTCCACAGCCTCATTCTTGCAAATCCTGTCAGTTGGAGTAATCCAAGACACACTCCCACCAGCAGCCAGAGTTCAAAAGGGACTTGATTTCACCCCTGTGGCTTGTGTAGGAAAACGCTTTCAGAGCTGATACTAAAGGCAACTCCACTGCTGGAACTTATGTTAGCTGTTCTGCAGTAAGGAGAGGCTGGATTCCTAACATGTGAATCAGGCTGCATGGTCTGAGGGAGGTGATTCACTCGAGTTTCAGTTCACCGGAGTGAATGGAGCCAAGGCTTTCCCCAGGTGAAGGTATCACAGGATCTAACATGCATAATCCTCATATTGAGTACGCTGTCCAGGTGGCAAGACCTGCATTTGGCTGCTTTGAGGAGGCCATGTCCCTTCAGCTCTTTGACTCAAACAGGCAGTGGGCACCTTGGTCTGCTCAGAAAACTTGCGTACTTTTTCACCTTGGGTTTACATACAGCCTCTGCTTTCTAATGCACACTGTTAACGCAATAAATGATGAACAATATGTGCTTTCACAGATGTTAAATAAAAACAATTTTCACTTTATGGCTGCTGTGAGAATATAATAGGATTACAGGTAGGCACAGGAATATATTCCCAAGCTTCGAATGGGCAAAGAAGTGTCTAAAGGGCACATTCGTGTTCAGCACTGAGCACTCTCTGATCAGCTTTGAGCACACCAGGCTTAGCTAGTGCCAAAGGCTGGGACATTACTCTAGAGAGCAAACCTTGTCTGCTAAGTCTTTGCTTGTCCATGGTGGGAATATGCTGGTAGGCATTGTGAAGATAAATCTTACTAGCTTCATGAAGCAGCCCTCTTGAAAGAAGAGCATGTGTAATCAATGGAGAAAAGCACCTTCGAAAGACACTGAGCTTGTTCAGCTGCTCCTCAGGGTTTCCTCACCAGAGATCATGTCCTACACAACTCCATGGTTTCTCCTGACAGCTGCTGCCTGTTGCATTTTTCTGGATCATTAAAACCCAAGGCAGTGTTTTGCTAATAGCAATGAGAAATAGGAAATAGTTGCTGCAACCCTGCATTTCATAAGGCTGGGGAGAAATTTCCAAAGACAATTTTTCATCAGTCTTGAAGCAATGGAGTTTCTTTACATTCAAAGAGTAAGAAAAGTTGATTAAAAAAGGATTGCACCTCTCAGGGAACCAAAGATGCAGAAAGTCCCTAAAATCATACAGTTCAGAGACAGTACTCTCAAAAAGCAGTGTAACCTGGAGATTATTATTTACTCTCAGAAATATGAACACCCACATGGTATCATGATACCTGAAAGGGGTTCAGTTATTCTGATGTGAGCCGAGCTTCCCACAACAGAATTACAATTAAATATGTTTAAATTTTCACTACATGCTTAATCTGCATTTCTTAAAATACATGTGGGCCCATTTAACCTCCAGAGAACATTTATTCACTGAAGACGGCTAGTCACTAACTGATCCTGCTTCAGCTTAATATCTTGTCTGGGCAGGCTCATCTTCCATTAGACCAGGTTGCTCAAAGCCCCGTCCAACCTGGCCTTGAACACTGCCAGGGATGGGGCATCCACAGCTTCTCTGGGAAACCTGTGCCAGCGCCTCAGCACTCTCAAAGGGAAGAATTTCTTCCTAATATTTAATCGAAGTCTACCCTCTTGCAACTTAAAGAAGCTTAAAGAATGAAGAAGAGTTTATGCATGTCTACTGACTACCATTTAGCTGAGCTGCCCATTTCAAAATACAGAGTGCCTACAAAAGATGGATAAGCAGGGCTTGGACACCCAAAGTGCATTGGGAGAGAGAAGTGGAGTTATGCATGAGAAACGACCTCCGAACGCCTGTCAAACAGAGCATTCTGGGTCTGCTTAACATAGAGTTGTTTACAGTAAGGTCTCATGGCACTGTCATGTCTCTGTGAACGGCAAGCAGGGAATGAGGACAGGAGTCAGAGCACTTTTGAGCCACTGGCAACCTGTTTGCTTGGCTGTGTGGGTAGAGCTGGTGCATCTTGTAGTTTAGGCAAAATGAACATTCTCAGGAGGCTGGAGAGAGGCACAGATGTATATTTTGTTTACTGTGAGGAAGATTAGGTTTAGCACATGTGTATGTGTGGGCTTAGAGGATTAAGCATGATTGTGCATTGACGGTCAATACTATTTGCATCTTATCATGTGTAAATGATATTAACACAGAAGTCATGATGCAATGAGTAGCAAGTTTCATTATCCCTCATTAAAGCAGCTCACCCTTGCAAGTGCAAATGTGCTGGAAGGCTGACCTAAATGTAGGAGAAGCTGAATGCTGATCCTTATCTTAATGAACAAATACAATTAGCCAAGTGTAAGAGTGTCAGGTATTGAAATGATCCTCTATAATACCTTCTTTCTTTTATTTCACTGCGATGAGCATCTCCTGATGGTATCAGAGCAGCCTCTCATCACAGTACTTGGTAAAAACTACCCAAGGGACTGTGAAGCATCGTATTTGGGCAGCCAGTCCAGGCTCAGGGTAACTGGCCATTTCTACTGCGGTTGGATTTCCTCAAATGTACACTACCCTTTCAGGACATCCTGGAAAAAGCTTCCATTTAATGCCTTTCAGGTTTCTTGACTGTCTCCAAGGGTGAAGAAAGCCTCAATCCCCTCTACCAGAGCTGGTGTCGATCATGTAGTAGTGACCAACACTGAAAAATGCCTGCAGAGAAGAATGAAGGGAACCAGCGTGGCTGAAAATTAACCTAATCAGAAACAGGGGTTCTAGGGGGGTCCTTGCCCTCCTTTAGGGACTTCTCTGGACAGAAGTATGGCAAGGACAGTGACATCCTTTCTTCATATTGTTGCCTGATCTCGTTTCATCTGCGGTATCTGCTGCAGTAAGACAAAAACTTCAATCTTACAAGAAGATCCCACTGCTGAGCTGGCTTCCTCCCCTCTGGGGTGAAGTTTCTGCCTGGAATATAAGGGGGAAATATTAGATTTTCATAGATGGAAAGCTTTAAAAACAGGTTAGACATAAAATTTTCAAAGTTGCAAGACCTCATTTTCACAAGCTTTATTTCATAGAATCACAGAATGGTTTGGTTTGGAAGGGACTTTTAAAGATCATCAAGTTCCAACCCCCCTGCCATGGGCAGGGACACCTTCCACTGGACCAGGTTGCTCAAAGCCTGTTCAGCCTGGCCTTGAACACTGCCCAGGGATGGGGCAGCCACAGCTTCTCTGGGCAACCTGTGCCAGTGCCTCAGCACCCTCACAGGGAAGAATTTCTGCCTTAGATCTAACCTGAACTTGCCCTGTTTTCAGTTTGAACCCATCACCCCTTGTCCTATCACTACAGTCTCTGATGAAGAGTCCGTCTCTAGAATCCTTGTAGACGCCTTCAGACACTGGAAGCTGCTCTGAGGTCTCCACGCAGCTTCTCTTCTCCAGGCTGAACAGCCCCAACTTTCTCAGCCTGTTTTATATGGCACAGCCCAGCTCCCTCCGGCACTCAGGGCTCTGTCATGACTCCCATCACCTCGAACAGGACAACTGCTACTGGGACAGCTCACGAAACTCTGGGGGAAACAAAGCCTGCAGGGCACAGCCACAGGAGAGACTCTGCATCTCACCCCATCACTGAACTAAGGAACAGTTACAGTATGAAAACCCTTTGGGATCCTATAGAACCAAGATTCCCAAAACCCATCAGGGAAGCAGGAAGCACCTCTTGGAGTTTAAGGCCTTTTGCCCTTAACGGAAGGGCTCTACCCTTAAGAGATTTTTTGTTTTGCCTTTTTTAAACAACTCACCACGTCAGCTGCACACCAAAGCATTAACACTTACACCCAGGCCTGAAGACGCAACAGTGTAAGAGCCCACACAGCAGCCTTTGCTCCAGATCCATGGAAGAAGGGAAAGGCAGCCAGGAGGGAGTGCTTCCACAGGTTTATAAATCTGATAAATACAAGTATAACAACCTGCCCACCATAATGGGGCAGGGGGGGAGCAAAGGGAGTCCAAAGGCTGCTGAAGGTGTGCTCTGACTTGTATATTGACAGCTAGAGATTCATGCTGAGGTGTCAAACAGCTTCTCAATCATCTCCCCAACCTGGTCAACCTGGTATTTGATGTACTTCTCAGGGTTCTTGGTGAAGGGCACGTTGCCATATCTGCAAAGGAAGACAACCCCTAGGTGACAAATGGAACACAGCAAAGAGACCCACTGGTGCCTCCCATACCACAGATCAACTAAACACCAGCACATCCCACTGACAGGTTATCCTGTAGGGAGCAAGTAACCTGGTTACAATGGGTCTCCTGAGTTTTACATGAGTAGCTCAGGGTGGGTCAGAGCTTTGTGCTGGCTACAACATCTGCACTCACCCTGACCAAGGAATCAGGCTGGCAGCAAGCAGATGTTGGCAACCAGTAGAGTTCAGTCTGGGGATGTTTTAGTAGGGAAGCCAAGACAGGACAACAGAAAAATGCCTCAGCTCAGGCTACTCTAGGGCCCAAAGACATCCTCAAATCCAAAGAAGAGAGGACAATGTTGCAATGTTGTCACCTGTTCAAGAAGGCACCATAGGTCTCTTTCACAATGGTTTTCTGTGCCCGCCGGATTTTGTCCCGTTGCTCCATGTCTGGAATTGCCCAGGCTTTCTGGATCTTACACAGCTCCTCCAGCCCATCATTAAATCCCTGTCCAAAGTAAAACTCAGTGAGTGTCCTGCCTGCAACGCCATCTCCATACAGAGTTTGATGTTCTTCCTCTCCACTGACAGGTCACCTCCTCAGGCAGATCTCTGCTCTGACTGCCCATCCCCATCACCAAGGGATGTTCTCAGGCCATCTAACACCTCCTCACCTTGAAGCGCTCCTTTATCATCTGCCTCTCCTTATCCTTGAGCTGCAACAAGGAGGGAAAAGATTTTATTACATCTCTAGAAGAGAATTTCCAACACCAGTGTTTGCTCACAACTCCCCATCCAACCTAAGTAATATCCTACTTACTTGGCTTGAATTCCCTCTCCTAAAGCAGGGAGGAAAGAAATCTGCAGTGAGCAGCACACTTTACATTCAGCAATTGGCTTTCATCTGAAGTAGGTTTAACAAGAGTAATTTTCAGCTAGAACAGACATAAAAATAGATTTCTTTATGCTCCCAGCCCTTTCTAAGGTAAGGTCACAAGGTTTTACAGATCTGAAACAGAAGGAACTGTTCAGCTGGAAATATAAGAATGGAGGCAGAGATTTAAAGACCCGTATGAACCTGGGGCAAATCAGAAGGCAGTGCTGCTCTCCATCTTATCCCAGGCACAGTATTCACTCTGCAGACCAGTACTGGCATGAGATACAAAGAAGGTTTCTGGGAATTGTTTCATATGACAAAGGAGAAGATGTTTCCAGCCATTTCTATCATCTCAAGACCCTCCTTGCCCATCCTCTCACCTTCACTCCTGGTTGAAAGACGGGCAGGTTTCTCTCTAAGATGTAGTCTGTCACCTTCAGCCAGCTGTATGTAAAATGAGATAGGAAAGAGGCAAAAAGAAGTCACTCCTGCCTCACCAGAACATCTACATCTTCACCCATGACCCAAAGGCCACCCCTCACAATACACCCCCCAAAGCTTCCTACAGGGACCCCTTCTCAAGTTAGATTTATTGCCTGGAAACCAAAATACCTGGTTTTGAGTTTAGACCAAGTTTCAGACCAATCTCTCCCACTGCTCCAACAACAGGCTCCCAGGGAGCTCCTAACTAAGCAAATAGAGGGAAGAGCAGAGGACGTGACTGACCTGCGCTGGTAGGTCTGGATCTGCTGCTCAATGAGCTCTCGATAAGACCTCTCAGCTGTCTTCTGTGTCACAGCTACCAACTGGATCAGCTCAGATCTGAAAGGACAGAACACTTGAGGAAGCACCCGAGGCAGCTGCTGTCAGGTCTGCTTGTCAATCCCCCATCAGCAAGTCCTTCTCTGCCCTTTACAATAACAGGGACCTTGAAATGCACAAACTGGGACATAGAAGTTACTTTTCAAAGTTATATCCGCAGTCCCCCCA
>JAVHNF010016997.1:6712-19353 GCA_034783455.1 Micropsitta finschii | reverse complement strand
CAAGCTTCTTGTTGAACAAGTTTTCTCAAATAAAATCTGTAATATAATGAAGACTTGTGGTTGATTTCTTCCTTTTTGAAACACTGTCTTGTGTAGGTTTTGTGATCCTTTCTATGGATTAAGTTGTTTTCATCTAAAGTGCCTTTTGTGGAAGTGCTCGGGAGTTTCCCTAGCTGTAGTTTGGAGATCAGTGTGTGCTTTGTACATGCCCTAAGCAGTGTCTTGGCATGGGAAAGATTCAGATTTAGCCCACATGGTTTAAGTACTTTACATGTAACTGGCTGTAACTCTTTACCTTTTTTAACTTTATTCCTAGATCTTAAAGAGTATTTCAGCTGTAGTTGACAGACTGTGATTTGGATGTTGGCATGTAAATGGACCTATGACTGATTACATGTAGCTCCAGAACTTCTTGCCTGAGTGTTTTTCTGGTTAACGAAAGATTCTCCTTTGTCATCCCCTAGTGTTTCCTCTTAAAGCCACACATTTCCATCACTTCTGCAGACTGACTGCAGTGGCATGATTTTGTATGGTGGGAGGGCTGGAATGAAATTTTGTGTAGTGGTTATGGTTAGTTTAGGGATTTAGATTGAAAGTAGTCGGTTCATGAGTTGGCCATCTGACCTGTTGTTATCTGTCTCAATTTTTACATGCGGGGAAAGTCACCTGCAAACAGCAGGAATGGAAATTACAGGTGGGAAGGAGGTGGACAAGGTGTTGGACTGTGAAAGGATTCAACAAGCAGTAGTAGCTTTGAAAAATTCAAAGGAAAAAGCTGCTCTGTAGCAGGAAAATTTCATAGTTTGACCAGCTGTGTATTCCCACAAACAAGTGTGCTGTCACAGCTGTGGGTGGTAAGGGTCAGGAGCACTGAAAGTGAGCTAAAGAAGTAGGGGTAGAAGGGATGAGAATCCCTTCAAATGATCCTACTGGTGGACTGAACGCATGTTGTCAAGAAGTCATGGTCTATAGGGGAAGCTTGCTTTTTTTCTATTTGGAGTGCAGAGGCAGTATGTAAGATATTTTTATAGGGAGTGAATAGACATTTTTTGGGGGAGGGAGGAGGGTGATGTTGGTGTTTATGCTTGTTCTGTTTTGGTACTCTAAAGTCAATCATTCCCTTGAAATTTCTGCCTCTTGGTGAGCAACATACAGCTGATGGTTGGGCGTTTCATGGAGAGATAAGACATGTAAAGAGGAGCAAACACTCAGCAATCCTTTGGAACAGGAAATAGGAGAGACGGGGATAGTGTTGCAGAGGTCAGTTTGGGGAATAGCAGCTCTGTGGTGGAACAATTTAAAGTGCTTGCATGGAAGAGAGAGTCAGACTTCAGTTACTCCTCTAGAGAGCCCTCATGACTTTGCTTGCCTGGATGTGAAGACAAATTACTGCAGCAGTTTCCAAACCTTATATTAACGCTGTTGATGCTCCTCTACCAAGACCCAGCTTAAATGCTTTTCTGTTGAAATGCTGTTAAAATATTACTTGACTGCTTCAGAAGTTGTCTTCAGAAGTGCTCAAGATAACTAAAATAACTTATTCTCTTGCATAGGAAGATGAATTAGGCTGACTGTACTGTAAAAATATCTGAGGCTCCTACATATATAATTATTCATTATCAGACACAGAGGCTTTTAATCCCCCCCTTAACCCCTCCTTTTCCACCCTCATCCCTCCCAGTGAAAGTGACTTTCAGTTCAAGGGAGATGATATTGTGGTTTATGCTGCAAGCTGTTGTGTGGATGTGGAGAAATGGTGGTATAATGCTAAGCATTTGTGATCTATTGCAGTTTTAATTAGAAAAAATGAGACATGGGAAAGATGACAGCCCTTGGGAATTAAATGGGTAAACTCAATCTGCAGAGTGCAAAAAGCAGAAAATTTTAATTTTGAGAGGCTGGAAGTGTTTAGCAGTTGTCAGCATCAAAGGACAACTGTTCAGCTGTTGAGAAGATTTTTTTGTTGTTGTTTGGGAGGTGGAATAATCCGATTTACACCTTATTCTTTAGTCTATATGCTGTAGTTTTCAGTGTAACTATACAACTTCTTTTTATATAACTTTTCAATTGAAAAGTATATGCTATAGTTTTCAATATATATGACAAGGCAGAATAAGCTTTGTTTTGTAAAGAAAGAATGTAGTATTGCAGTTCTCTTTCTGTTGTTCTTAAACTACTAATGAAACACAGTTCAGAAGGATTTTGATGTGTATTTCTGGTTGATCGGGTTATTTTTAACTTCCTCCCATGTAATTTGGCCAGCCCTTGTTAAATCTGCTGACACCTCAATACTTACTTGCAAAGCATACCTAACTTTCACACCTTGTGAAAAAGTTTCTCACTGTTGTTTCTGATCTTTGCCTCTGTAATACCACTGATCTGCTGGATGTTGATATGGTTTCTGTAGAGTTACTTCTGTCTTCATTCTTCACTAAGAGCTATGGAAGGTGAGTGAAGAAAAGACATCTCTAATATTTCACATGGCGGGTCTTTGGTAGGAAGGCTGAGAGAAGAGGCAAGAAGACCAGCAGCCTTGTGTTTTAAACCCCACTTCAGTTTTAGACAAAACAGTGAATTACTGCTGAGTTGCAGTTGTGGGGTTTTGTCTTCACTGGTAAGTTGGCCCTGGTGTCCTGTACCGTTTATGTGGTGTGACTGTGACTCTTAATGTCCTTGCATGCAGAGTCCTTTTGTTGCTTTGATAACAAAGGCTGAGAAATCAAAGAGATTAAACATCCTCAAGCTGTCCTCTGATCATGGAGTTTCATTGTTGGATTTAGGCTGCAAAAAGAAAACAATGGGAAACAATGGGCTATATGACTTGGGTGGGATTTAATGTCATTTAAAAACTGCATCTAAGTCTTTTCAGTCCATGAAAGCGATAGTCCCTGACATCAAGCCCAATACTATAGCTAAACTGAGGTTGGTACAAAGTACCAAAATCATTGCGGAAGATTTCCAAAGATAAGGTAGATGAACAGCAGCAACTCAAACCAACAAAATTTTACTTGTGTTTGCTTCAGAGTAGCTTATTTCCCATTCAGTAGTGACATAAGTAAGGATCGTATGTATTTGAATTTATGTAATTTTTGGCTGCAATAGGTGTTAAGTGAGATTTTTGACAAGCAATGTTGCCATTTCTACCCAGCTGAGAGCTCTACTTCCTCTGCTACTGAGTGGATCAGCTATTTCTGCGTGGGCAGTGTTTGCTGATGCCACTTCTAAGGTGGCTCTGAAAATACTGAACATCAGCAGCCTTCAGCTTTTGGCTTGTTTTTTCCCCCTTTTAAGGTGGTGAAGTTGATCCACCACTTTGAAGTTGCCAGTGTGGTTTTAGGAGTCTTAAGTTACGGCTGTGACTCATTACTCTTTTTCTGGCTTAAGAACATACAGGAATTTGGGAACAAAATGATGGTTTATGAATGTGACAGAAGAATGTTATAGACAAAGATTTTTATTTGGAGCACTTCAAACTTGCAGGTGATTCCTTTTCCTTGTGTTTTACTGAATAAGTTTAGGTTTATGTCAGAACAAAAATGGCATTACTATCTTGTCCTTAATACACTATGCACCGAACTTTGAGACTGTACTCTTATATAATCCCTAAACTTGGGGATAAGTTGGGCCATGTCCCCTATTCATCAAAACTGTAAGCATTACAAATAAGCTGCTTTTGCTAAAGAAATGTGGTGGTTTTGGCTTGTTTTCTTTTTTTTTTAATATAGCTACTTTGAAGTTCTGTTGCAAGCATACTTCATGCTGAACTTTCGGGTAGCTTACTTCAGGAAAAGAAGCATTATCTGAGTTGGATTTTTATCTGCAGAAGTTTGTCAGCGTCAAGGCCCTTCAAAAGACGGGCTTATCTTTCTCCAAGTGACAGGTTTGCTTTCTGTTTTTCAAAACCACAGGATGTGCTGTGGAATCTCATCTGTGTTGTCTGAAGTAAAAACATCTTTCATCTGAACATGGAGCTGTTCATTTAATGCTTCTGTGTTTCACTGGCATTTTTAGAGCAAGTAGGAAAGTAAGTGTGCAAGTAAGATGTAGGAGCTGCTTACTTTTGTTTCCTGGTTGGGAAATAAACGTGGACAAACTGACTAAGCTCTCTAGCTTTGCATGATTCTGTCTTTTTGTGTAGGCTTTGCAAGAGATGAAGGCAGTCAGTCTCAAGAACTTTATCTTGAAGCAGGTGACTTCTTATTTTCTCACTTGCTTGTAAGAGTTTAATACCTACTTCCATATGCTTGAAGAAAGAAGTAACACATTAGTATGCCACATAAAGCAGAGTCTGCAACTAGGTCTTCATCTGTATGCTCTTCTGGTAGCTGAAATCATTTGGGCATCATTACCTGTTGTCTGAGTGCCACTTCTCTCATCCTGGTGTGCATCTCCCATTGTGCATCATGGAGGACTGCTGGCTCCTTCACTCCTCAGAATGAGCTTTTTGCCTTCCTGGTAATCTCTGCAGGACAGTGGCAGCATAACCTTGGACAGCAGAATTTATGCTGTACAGGAGATGGAGTGAGAAGCCAAAAAAAAAAAAGGCTTATGTAAACCAATATAGAGAAACTTGACAGAACCCATCCAAATCTGAAGCAGATCCTCAGAATAGATTTTCCTTGAGCATCTTAAAGCCTTGACAGCCGTATGGTACTTCACACTGAGGTGGCTGGCCTTGGAAATTCATCTCAGTGCTAGCAAAATGGAAAGAACAGAAACGAAGGGAGACCATGGTGAAGAAGGGTCTATGGCACTGTTACAAGTTTCGGTCTGCTACTTCTTCCCCCCCCTTCTTGCTGTCATGTGACCTGGTGTACGTTTGTATTCCAGGTGCTAGGCTCTGTCCCATGGCATACGAAAAATAGTTTCATGTGGCTGTGGGAATAGAACATACCAAAAGGAGTGATCCAGAAATAGCCATGCTGGTCAGAGAATTGGTATTTAAGATGCCTCTCTGGCGTATATCTGTCCCTTGTATTAATTAAAGAAAAATATAAAAGGAGAGAAGTGGGGAGTATTTTGGGGCTTTGCTTGCTTTGGGGTTTGGAGTGGGTTGTTTTAGTTTCTTTGAGTTTGTTTTTCTGCTTGCTCTGTACAGCCACCTGGCTGAAGTTACTGAATTGACTGGGCTCATATCTGGCAGTATGTAAGCTGGGGAATCTTATGCTTTAATGGAAGGATGGAAAATGTATGCAAATTGACAAATGAAACAGTATTCACCCCTATAGTCCTGAATCACTGTCCAGCAAAATCTGATGCAATCTCTTCTGTCCCTGAGTTCTTAATCCTAGATGAAAAGAACGACCACTAAGTATGGAGTCCCACTTCTGGTTTTAATATCACAAGTAGGGAATTCCTGAAACTGCACGGCTTGCCTTTTGTGGATTTGGCTCCTTTAAGAAAGAAGCCCAGGGATGCTAAATGCAGACACAGAATTGGGAGTAGAGCCTTACTTCCAGAGTTTTCGAGGTCCAGTGACTCACACATTTTGGTACCACTAGCTCTGTTGTATATATAAATGATGGTGGGAGCAGCACTTAGTGTTTCAAGAATGGGCACCCCTAGAAGAGCATTGCTTTATTCCAAAATGTGATTCACTGTTAGCTATTCACTAGCCTTTTTTCTTGAGCATTTTCTTTCTGCAGTAAAACTGATCTGGGAGGAATTACTTTCTTGAGTGCTGGAACAAGAGTGGAACTGACTCTTACACCGCTGGCAGGGAGTCTTTGGAGAAAGTACATCTTTACTGACAGTGCAGCCTTGTGTCTGTTTCTGCGTCTACCAAAAAAAGCATAGTGGTCTTGATACAAGGATTTGGTAGAGATCGTTACTGTGCAACTAATGCAGGGGACTTGAGGGTGGTTTTCTGATAAGCAGCACATATTCCTGCTCAAACACAAATGGCTATGGTAACTTCTGCATGGTTCTGCCAACCCCATCTTTGAACTTAAATATGCACAGATACGCATGCAAGAAACTCTTAACATAATAAGTCATGCTTTGAAAGGCCCATAAACAGGTAAGCAGGCTTAGGCCAGGTTTTGAGTCCCTGGTTGTCTTTGGGAGTCTCATTGTGGGGAGAGCGTGAGAGTGAGCTGGTGTGTGGGGCTTGCAGAGCAGCAGCGACTGGCATCAGGGTTCCACCACTTGTGTGCGGCTTGCACTTGTATTATGAATCATAAGTTTCAATGACCTTGAAAATACTGCTTGCTTCACAGATGGGCAAGAAGGGCAGTGCCTTGGTTAGATTTGTTAGTCTGGCCCAGAGCCACACCGGTTGCAGGAATATATTTTCCTTTTTACAGTATCAGTAAGTGAAACAACCACAAAGCCGGTTTGCCATTTAGTTATTGTGAGATAGGTATTTAGATATATATCCATATCTGTCTATATATATGTATGTAGTGAGCTATGGGAACCAAGTGTAAGATCCCAGAATTGATACTATCACCTATAAAGTTTTCCCCCCCCCCCCCCTTTTTTAAATTCTGTCTGCCCTACATACTGCACCTTGTTAAGTGCACATCCATAACCTCTGTGGTTTCTCACAGCTAACAAGTCCATAGGCTGATCTGTGCCTGTTTTCTGTGGAAAACTTGCCATCTTAAATAGGCAAGTTTTAAATTGAAAATTGAATCTCAATTTTCTTAAATTGAAAAAGAATCTCAACAGAAGAGCTCTGAGAATGTACCCAGCAGCTCAGGGAAGCCGCTTGCTTTCCTCAAATCCAAACAAAGGGCAGACAGTGTATATTTGAAAGCTTTTTTATCATGAACCAGATCACTTGTCCTAGTTTCCAAAGGCTGACTCAATAATGTCAGCTTGAGACTGACAATGGGATATGTCAGTATTTATTCTACCTCTTCTCCACCTCATAGCATCCTGGTCCCATTATTTCGTTTGTGCTCTCCTCCCATTGTTAAATAGCTTGGTTCTGTCAGGTTGAATAAGTATCTAAATTCTGTCCACTGGAGAATGGCTCAGTTTCATGAGCAGATATAAATGACGCACAATTTGTAGAAAATGGAGCAGCACATTGTTGCTGCCTTTGTCTGTGGGCTGCCCCTCTGCACGAACCCACTAAAACCGAGATGAAGTGATGAGAATTGCAGCTCTGGGTCTCCATGGGGTCTGCCTTTTGTGCTCTAAGTGAGCAGGCAGTTGTGTGAGCCTAGCACCCGTGGGCTATACTTTGGCCACCCTTGTGTTCATATATCATGGGTGATGGTAAAACAAATTGTTTTAGCTGCTGATTACTGCAGACATGCTGAAGTAGCATGTTGCATTTTGTAAATATGATTTGGAGCTAATGAAGCAGATCAGAGAGAAGTAGCCTTTTACATAATGCCATTGCTTCAGCACTAATATGACTAATCTGTTTGGACAAGTAACGAACTTCTGAATGGCTTATTGCAGGATGCTTGAGTAACTCGGTTAGAAACAACAACAACCTTTGTACTGACATGATAATCTTTTTATAATAACAAGTGGCTAGGTTCTCTTCAGAAGTGTACTATTTTTGTTTCAGAGCAGTGGGATGACAAGTCTTGGAGCAATGTATTAATAAAAAGGAGAAAAAAATCAACCAAACCTCATTATAATTGCAGGCTGGAAGATATTACTTGGATCATCATCTGTGGATACAGATGAGAGGGGAGAATGGGAGTGGGAGTACAGAGTGATGCAGGACTTGTGCTGAGGGACAGACAAAACTGCAAATGGCTGTCTATGGAAAGTGTGCACCTTTTGCTTGGAGAAAGCAGAAGTATTTCATAATTCACCCATAAACTAAGGAAATAATAAGAAAGCTCAAAGTTTCAGTGGGTTTTCACAGAATCTGGAGAAATCTATGAGGGGTCCCGTGACTGACTATTTTTGTATTTGGTAGATTCACAGGCTCCTTTTACCTTTCTGTGTGTACGTCTGGTATTATTCTTCTAGCACAGCACATAACAGAGAAGACAGAATCTCTAATTATACTTGGAGTGAATGCACTTTTCCTCCACACATTGGTGTAATCCTGTTCACTTGCCTGCTTTAAAATGTTACTTCTGATGTGCTTTCCTGCAGTGGTGGCTAACTCTTAAGGAGAGGAGACAGCAAATCAAGCAGTTTGTATATTATATAGAGAATCAGACTTGGTTACATCTGTATAATTTCAATGAATTAAAACTGCCTTTTGTTGATAAGAGTAATTTTGTGGCTTTATGTTGCTTCTGTTGAAGCTGGGTGGATTTTCTTTAAACATGATAACAATACAGTGTACCAGGGGCAGAAATTCTGGTTAGTTGGGAAGTGTACAGCAGCATCAGTGCCTGTGGCATTCCCTGTTTTTCCAGCCTGAAACAGCCTTTGCTTTTGATAGGGCTACGTCTGCAGCAGAAGTTATCTATACCATGTTGGGTAAGTCTTGTACTTGATATCATCTCTTTCAGTAATATACCTCCGAGAAATGTATTAAGTGTGTTTTGTTCCTCTTTTGTTTTCATTAAATAATACATTTAGAAATGCTTTGGAGCGTTACTGGCCTTCAGCCTAAGGAGGAAGTTAGAAGAGTACACCAAATAATGGATGTATTCAACAGGACTCATATTATTTGCTCAAGAGTTGTGTAGATAAAGCTGAAGGTGACTTGATAAGGAGTCCTGAGCTTCGAAAGGACAGGTTTCCAGAGAGCGCTTTTTTCCTCATTGCAATCTCTTGGCCTGATCTCTCTCTAACACTGCTGCTGTCACATTCTTACCTTTCAGCAGACTTCCTTTCCAGAAGAGTTATGAGCCTGTCTGATGCATCTCTGGGAAGATGATTATATTTAGTCACAGGGAATCTGTCTGTTACAGCTATTTCCAGGAAATGTAAGAGCAGTCCTGAGCTACTGTACTGAGGCTGTCATTGTGACACTACCTAGTTAGGGCAGTGAAGTTTGCAAATAGATTTTAAGCAAGTCTGACTTGATGTATTGAATTGTATTTACTTTGCTCCCAAACAGATTTTTTTTCCCTTAATGAGAGCTGGATGAACACAGCTGCTCTGCTTGCAGCTCTCATAGAATGCTTTAAAAGTAATTTTGTCTGTCTGCTTTTTTCATTCATTTTTCTTTCTTATTTTTTTCCCCTGAAATGGGGCCTAAAATTTAGACAGCAAGAAAAACTGGGGATAGAAGTTTGTGTTTCAGTGCGGTATCCTGAGGCCTTGCACAGTGCTCTCAGATCATTTCCATGATCTCCACAAGCAAACTTTACTTGAGGGAACACAAGAATTTTCTTTCCATGCATTGAATCTTGTGTGGTGAAAGCATAATAGTATGTGTGGATTAAAAATGTCTTCTTGCATTAGCTTAAAGAGCCTTGGAAAAGAGCACCTTCATGTTCTTCAAGAAATAGCTACTTCTAGTTAAAAAAAAAAAAACAACAAACCAACCTAGGAAAAAAAAAATCTATACAATTTTTGCAGAAGTGTTCTTATTTAAAAATTCCTGAGTTACGTAGATGTGGCTGTTTCAAACTGAGCTGGTAAAACCAGTACCTCTTTCAGCTTAGATTTTGAAGAAAACAGTTTCTCAGTTAAGAAGCAAAGAAATTCATCCCCAAAAGAGTTATTTGTGGTTCCTCTGATGATTGGGTTCTGGTGGACTGATGAGTTTATTTTCCAAAGATAGTCAAAGGATTTGAAGCCATGTGAAGTCCTCAGACTCCATGATGCAGTAAGACAAGACCTCAGTGATAGCTGCTAACTAATTGCCTCCTTGGAGCTGGGATCTCCAAGTCCAAATTCAAACAAAGCCTATTTTTTAGAACAGAGTGGGCAGTTTAGCTTCCTTAGCAAGCTCTGGTTGGCTTGCTGTGCTTGTTTCCAAGCAGTAGAATATGCTAGCCAGCTTTCCTCAGATGTGTCTTAGAAATCGAGCGCCTTTCTTCCAAAGCTCGTTAGGATAAGCTTTCAGTTGGCTATTTCATCTGTAGAAATGTGTCAAGCCTCTCTGACTGATGGTATGGCACTCTTGGTTCCTGATTGAGCCTCGATCTAATAATGTGCTTTGCATCATTTTTACCATGAATTAAAGGTAGTCTCAGGAAAATGATCTGTGCCATGTTAAGTAACTCTGATCTTGGTTGATGTGATAAGCCTTCCTAGCAGGACTTTGGTCTGCTCATTTCATCCTTGGGGAACACATGAATTGTTGAAGTCAGCTTGTGGAAACAGTGGTGAGTTCTGCCCTGGAAGTAACAAAACGTGAGGCAAAGGAATAGTGAAAGCATTTCAAGGAAGGGATAAAGTATTAACTAACAGTAATTATAGGAAAAGGCCTCCTTGAGAACAGAGGCCAAGAAACTGGCGGGAGTGTTTTCTGTTGAAATGCTAAGCTGTATAAATGTTTGAGTACAGCTACTATGCTTGCTCAAAGCCTCTCTGTGAACAGCCAAGACAACTGCATGCTTTTGTGGGAAAAAAAGACAAATAATAAAGTAAATGCAAACCGAAATGTTTTTAAACTCACCTCGTGAGTTCTCACATTGTATTACCAATTCTAATGACAAATAGTTCAGTGGAGCAGCAATAAAAAGTATTTCTAAACAGCTTTTTATGCTATGAGTTAGTATGCATAATACAAATGGGATGAGGTAAACTGCACAGTACTTTTCCCTTAATTACATTCCAGGTCACTGGCTTACTTTGCTTCAAAAACTAGCGGGAAGCCACTGCAAAACCTCAGATTTATGAGTAGGGCTTTGAGCAAGACAAACTGGGGCAACTGGAGAAAGTGTTTATCTTTTTTACTTGGAGGAGTAATTCTCCCCCTCATCCCTCCTTCCCTATAAACCTTTGGAGACGTTCATTCCCCTCATGTGTGACTAAGCCTTCCTCTCATGATCTAGATTTGATAACAAAACAGGAATGCCAGTGTCCCTTGCAGCTGAAAGCAGTTGTACATGACCACAGTTCCTTTTTCCTGTGTTGCTGAGCAGCTGGTTCTCCAGGCTCTTGGAGCGGTGCTTTTGCTGGCAGTAGCAGCACCATGTCCCTGCTCAGTGCTCCAGCCAGAGGAAGCCTGCTTTCAGGGCCTCATCCTTCTCCCCGTATGCATGCACAAGCAAGCACACAGGCACACAACCCCATGTGACGTTGACAGTGGCAGTTCCCAGCTCCCTTAGCACAGATTCAGTTATTTGGGCAGCAGTAGCTGACTGGGCAGCTGTCCCTCATTTTCTTGCAAACCAGCATTGGCAGGGGTGATTTGGCAAGCTTGGCCTGTTGCCTGATGCCCTGAGATGTGTTTACCAACACCAGTTTAGGTTTGTGAGGGCAGAGTAATGGACCCACTCTAGGGACTTACGTGAGTTGCCTATATTCTGCAGAGTGCTGTGGGTTTCATGAGCCGTTGAGCAACAGGCTTAATGTAAATTGCTGCTGATAGAATAACTATGTCCCATTCTTGCTTTTGCACTATCCTTTCTTAGGGTGCCATCTCCTCATGTATGCCTTCACACTTAGTATGCTAGCCAATGTACGAGCTTATGGTTTTTCTTCTATTCCTGCTTGGTTTTGCTGAAGACTTAAGGGAAGCTGTTTTCAAGCGCGCGTGTTCCAGTTTTAGGTTTGTGCATATCCAGAATATGAATCAAATAGAAAATAAAGCTGTTTGCTTACTTCATATTTTACTGGTTTTGGTAAAAGACTTTCCATTGAATAATTTTATGGTGTTTCAGCATAAGTCTCACTGTCCTTTAAACAGCCGAATGTGATCTGTCTAGCTAGCTGTAAATCAGCTACTACTTAAAATGCCAAGAAATGAGAGTATCTATTAAAGCAGTTAATGTGGCAATACTGTAGATGAAACTTCCATTAAAGAAAGAATAAATAATCAATATGAATACTGCTGATTTGAAGCATAATAGAATATGTTTGGAGGTTGGCAGTGTTCAGTGTTTTGCACCCAACATGCTTCCATTGGCAAAGTAAATCACTTGGCTGTAATTAAAATTAACGATTGTTTTTCTCCTAATAATAAATTTCACTGAACAAATTTTTGTTTCTGTGATATTATAAATGAAAGCAAAGTGCTGGTAATTCATGGAGGGTTAAAAAACAGCTTGCAAGTATAATACATCCTTGACCTCTTTCTTTTCTTGCTGGGATGGAGATGAAGATATTTGAAGCATAAATAGACAGTGTCAAAAAACCCAGAAATGTTGAGGAGCCTCAAACTTTGAAATAGAAATAGAAATGTTGAGTTCTCCCCCAAAGGAGGGTGAGTGGGCAGAGGAATAAAAAAGACAGCATGTTTGGAAGGATTCTTCCAAAAATCTGTCCAATTTTTTTTTAAACTTAATCTTGCAAATGCTTGTGAGTGAGAGCACCACAAACTTCCCATGCTTTTCAATGCCAGTGAAGTCTTTTAGAGAGATCAGCTCTAGAAATTATCTCTGAAGAATGCCTTTGTGTTGTGAGCATATTACTGTGTCCAGTCAGGCAGTATGTCTCTGAAAAGAGGAGTCAAAGGAAGGAATTCTGGTACACCTTCTGTTGTTCCGCCTCTCTTCAGTTCAGTAAAGCGGTCAGTGAGATGGCACAGGAGAGGATTTCTGCTATTTGGGGTACATGGTCATAGGCTTCAGGCTGTAGGGTGCTTCCTGAAGATC
>JAVHNF010016987.1:1789-12779 GCA_034783455.1 Micropsitta finschii | reverse complement strand
CCAATGATGAGATTTCTGTGGCAGTATGTCTCTTTCCCTGCTTTACTGCCACAGTGGCAAAGTTGTACTGTTTCCACCTAACAGATACTTGGGTCTTCTGAATGTTTTTGAAGAGTGAATACCTTTTGGTTTGCTTTTTCAGATATTGAAACAATGTATCTTTGTTGCAGAGTAATAGTCCTTATGTTCAAAGTAATTTAAAAAAGATTTTAATAAAAGCTATTTTCTGGTGTTCTAAATTGTAGCATGCTACTTTAAATGCTGCTTGTTAATATATATATAAATGACTCAATTTTAACTTTGAAAAAGTATCTTTATAGTTTATTATGAGGATATTTGTGGTAAAGTGATTTTCTGTGCTGTTCCCACTTTCATCAATTATTTTTCCACTTTCTGTCGAAATCTAGTTTGCTGTGTCTGCCTTCTTTAACAGCATCTCGGTGCTGGCAACATTGACTTCAGTCCCTCTTCCTTTTTATTTTCCTCCTTTTTTTGTACTCTTCAAGATTGAGATTACCACCTTTTTACCTACCCTGTTAAGGACTTTTACTGCCTTATTTAGCTGAGCATGTTTAAAATTGAACGGACGACAGTGATTGTTTTGTACTCCCCCATGTTACATCTCTAAACACAATTTCTTTGTACATAATTTAACCCCCCCAGTCCCCAACTTCTGAAAGCAAATGCTAATTTTTTGATCAACAGTAATCTTGGATTAAGCATAGTTTGGAGATCTGGAGCACTACAGAGTTAAATTTGGAAAAGCAGGATTAATTCAGCTGTGCACTTACTGCATTAAAGTAAGTTTTGTACTTAGTCCAGACATCTATTTACATAATATTGAGATATTACTTACCTTATGTGTTAGAGACTTACACATAAGACATGAAAGAATGGTTTTCTTATTTGTTGAGGTTCATTTTTTGATCTACCAGTGTGCCCTGCAGTCTCAGCAGCTGGATCCAGCTGACAGAAGGGATTTTGATAACATTAAAAGATTTTTAGGACTTTTGGTACTACTGCCATAACTCTCTCACAACCAGAAGCATCTAATGATGAGTCAGAACATGTCATAACTCCTATCTTGTCTCCTGATCTGAAGTAAACATGCACATACTGCTGGCCTTCAGCCTGAGCCTGATCATCTGCAGTGATACAGCTTTATCTTCAAGGTGAGTGTATTAAGCTGCCTGGATCTTTAATATATTTCTTTGTAGCTGGTTGCTATGAGATGATTATTAGGTACCGGAAACAAGCTGGGATGCTCTATATAGTCTACCTCATAATAAGGTGAAACTTCTATTGTTTTTGAATAAATAATACATATGTGAAACATGGCTCCGTAACGCACAGTTTCCAGTGTTCTTACTAAATATATGTTTAATATTTACAGTGTAAATATTTACCACTTTTTTTTTTGTTTTGTTTTTACATCCCCAGCTATGTTATTTCATCTTATCCAGTCCTATGGCATCTCTGAGTAGAGACTGTCATCTCCTGCTTGTAAACTACTTCCACTACTTCCAAAGTACTTCTATTTGAGAGATACTTGTAGTAAGCTCAGCAAGTACACTTGAGTATGTGAAACACAGGGACTGTGAGGTTAGTTCCTTTTCAAATGCAGAGTTCTTGTTCTATAATCTGTCCTCAGATGGGAGCCATCCTGGATGCGCAATGGTCTGTCTTGAACTTTCACTATCTTGTTTAATAATCTTTTCAAGGTGAGGTACTTGCATAGCGTGTTCAAGGAGTGTGTATGCACAATGGGTTTATTAAAGTGGCATCATTCAGTATATTGGTGCCTTTTCCTTCCTTAATATTTCCTAACATCCTAATTTTCTTTTTGACCATAGCAGAACACTGAAGCAATTATTTGACAAATTTATGCAAAGTGACTTATCATTCTTCTGCAGACGGTGACAGCTGGCTGAGAGTCCAGCATTGTGTATGTATATATGTAGATACAACTTTACTTATGTATGTGTTTCATTATTAGCTATGTGTATGACTTTTTACTCTTTCAGCATTGAATTTGCCATTTTTTTGGGTGCATTTTGTATCAAAAGATATTTCTGAAATATCTGTACTATACTCCAGACAATTTTGTATCATTAAAAACCCTGCTACCACACTGCTCACCCTTTTTCAGAACATTCACAAATATGTTGAACATCTGGATGCCTGTGGGACTTCATTAGCAATTACCCTCTACCATTTATCACTACTTTTTGTTAAAAATCTTTTGAACAGTTATTAATCCACCAGAGGATCTTCCCTCTTATCCCATTAAATCCTATCTGTTTTAAATGGTTCTGAATAAATGACCTCATCAAAAGCTTTTTAGAAATCTAAGAACATTACATCAAGTATGTGACCTTTATCCACAGGCATATTTTCTGCTTTGAAGAACTTTACTAGATTTAGGAGACATAACTTCTCTCTATGAAAGCCATTTCAACTCTGTTTCTACCAGTGCTTGAGACAGAAGTCAGACACACTGATCTCTGGCTCTCCAGGCATGCAACGGATCCTTTAGAAACTGGATATCATATGAAGCTCTCTCCCTTCATCTGGTAACGGGGCTGATTTTAATAACTGACTTAGGAATTTCAATTCTACATTTCTTTGGGACTCTTTGGGGAATGCTATCTGTCCTAGAGATTTGTCACCATATTGTTTCTGTAATTTCCACCATAGTCCTAACCTATAGACTATAGTTAGGAATCCACATACAAGGGAAGAAATGTGAACTTCCTCAAGCAGCCAAAGGAGTGGGATGTGGATCTCCTTATTCCAGCAGGGGAACCTTAATCCCTATTAACTACCAGTGTGTGTACACTATGTCTTGTGTTCTGCTATGTCGTACTAGCTCAAACTCTTTTTGAGGTGGATAGGCTGAGGAACAGCTGCTTTCCAGTCCAGTGAAGGCTGAGATGAGTCTGATCCAGCACAAATAGAGAAGCTCAGCTGTTCAGAGACTTGGGTGTTAAAAATGAGATGTCTGTAGAGTTTAGGAGCTGCACACTTGAGTTCTACCTGTGTTATCCACATAGCTGCTGTTTTATTTCTACACCTACAGTCAGCAAAGAGGTGTGGACTTATTAAATATAAAGACACTTCTTTTAACAGAGAAATAATTATTGTAAGGATGTGGTTCGGTAAAGCTGATGGAAGTGGAGAAATTAAATTTTCATCATTAACACACTACTCAAACTCATCTCATACCCGGATCTTTTCTGTTACAAAGAAACATATCTGTCACTCATTTCTACAAGTCTCCATGCCAAACTCCTGTTGAAATCTGGCCCATGGACTTGCAGTTCTTCACTACCATAAGTACAAGCAGCAGAATATCCTGGCTTTCAAATGCTTTGAGTGGTGAAGCATCTAAATGTTGTCAATTATGTAGGGGAAACATTGTCATTGGCAGGTTGAGCAAACAGCAACATCCAAAATGCTTTCAGTAACCCCATAAAGGTGAAGAAATATAACATGTATCTCTTTCTGTTTTTTCTTTCACCCCCCGTACTGGAGTTACAAAGCAGTATTACTGTATTACTACAGCATTATACATATCATTTTCTAATCCCATGAATCCGTTGTTAAATTGACTTCATATACTATATACATATACTTTATACCTGTGTATAATCAGATATTGCAGGTAAAGCCATATTATTTTACTTTATTTTGTTTTGTTTTGGTTTGGCTTTGTTTCATTTTATTACATGTCATTCAATTTGATTTTATTTTATTTCTTTGCTAAATGCTTTGTTTGATTTCTTAAGAAGTGATATTCAAGTTTATGTACAGAAAATGCCCCACTCAGAGTACAAGTTGTTTAAGCAAACAGAAGTCACAGCATCATCTGCAGTTTTATTTGTAAGGGGCACTGCAGCCCAGTGTGCGCACACCAGCCAGATGGTGGGTACTGCTGGAATCTCCATGGAGTGACACTCCTGCCTGCTGCACAATTCCCAGTTGACTCTACTTTTGTCAGCCCAATGCAGATAGACAAGTTTTACATTTTGCATGTGTGCAAATGGTTGCAGACCACTGAAGGTGACATTGTCAAACGTATTATTTCACTCTCAATCTTAATGTTTGAGTGTCTCTTTACATGTGTGCTTTAAAAAGCTTAATCTAAGAGGCAGCTTGTAACAATAGCTTTCATGGTCTCTTGCTACTACTCTTTCATAGTTTTACTAACCATGATCTGCATAATGATCTAATAAGACAGTATTACCTTATTACTGTAATATAGAAACTATATATATTTTCAGTAATGGATAGTCATATCAAAAGATTGCGACCAAGGTTTCCAAAAGAAGCCAGCATCATTTACCATCACCTGAACTCTTGTTTTCCTTAGAATTAAGCTATCATTTCTCTCAGAACAACCTTTGAAGATTTTTGTCTCTGCCCTCCAAGCCTGAGTGCCTGACATTTTCTCATGAAGTACTGAAGCAGGAAAAATGACTTCATCCAACTCATGAGATCCACAATAGGCCCATGTGGGCATGGTCTTTCAGAGCATTATAATTTAACACAGTGAAAGGTGCCACCCAGGGATGAGGTAGGGATGGTGACAGAGGGAAGAGAAGCTCTAAGCCTGGTAGTAGGACTTCTACTGTCATCGCAATGAATCCTCCTGAGAGGAAATACAAACCCTGTAACTGCAGATGTCCATGTTTTTGTCCTGCCTTCATACCCAAACCTAAAAGGGGAAAGCCAGCTGGCACTTTACACATGTGGTAAAGTTTTAACTAAAACAAGTGGAGAATCTCAAAGTCTCAACATTTCACAGCTCCCTTTCAGAAGAGAATGAATCACATGCTGGGTGGAATTACTCTACACTGAATTGGTTGATTCTGTACAGAAATAAATCCAAAGCAAAAAAGAAAGAGAGTGAGGGACTGAAGAACTAAGGAGGAGAATGAAAGAGACAATGTGATGTTTTTGCCAAGGAATACAGTAACACATATCACTGTGCTTGAAAAGATTGGTCTCAGACTAAGATTGCTGTGTAATAAAGTGCAATGTGGAGTCACTGCAGTGTGGAGAGAGGAAAGAAAATGTCCCTGTGGCTGCAGAGTGCCCTGAACTGGTGCTGCATCCCCACTGTGGTGTAAAACATGTGCAGACAGGTAACTGTGCAAAACCCCCATGTAGGTATTTGGGAAAATGATGTATTGATGGCTTACCCTAGACCAGTAGAGCTTTCATTTTATGCAACGCACAGTCATAAAAAACTGGGTGTAAAGAGATATTTGTCCACCTCCTGCCCTATAGGCAGGATTTGTCTAATGTTTTGTCAAGAATAACAGGGATTTCGGGCGTCGGAAGTTCTCAGATACTACTCATAAGAGCCACTTCTGCTTTGCATATTGGCTTAAGTTTAATTTGACATACTGTAGCATGCAAATCACGATAGGATGCTTATACACTACGGAAAAGCCACCTCAAATTTTGCAGTAATCAGTGGGAATCTGATTTCTAACTGGGTGCAAACCCTTGAATCTAAGGCTCGCACACTGCTGTTAGCACCAGTCTGTGTGCTATGGGTGAAGCTGGAAGATATTTTTTCTGCTGGGTGATTCTAGAAAGGTAGAGCCAGCTCCACAGTCATCTGCACTGGTAATGGGAAAGTATGTTAAAAGAAAAGTAGTTTAAAGAATGTTAAGGGTTCAAGGCACTAAGGTCCTAAAGAGACAACACGTCCACTTTTTCCTCTAAAAATCTTGCCTAAAACTCTCAATTTTGGGTATCTCTCCTTCTTTTTTTTTTTAATTTTGACCTGGGTGTATTCCAGGGACTCAGCAATGGATTAAAGGCATATTTAGCTGTGACTAATCTGTTATAGCTGAACTCCTGAGCTGCCTACAGTCTTGAGTGTGAATTGATGCTTGCCAGCGTAAATGTCTCTCTTTGTAACTTGTGCTTACTCCATGATGCTTATTGCCACACTAGGTTTGTTTCTGACTTACAGTTGAAGAAGGTGGATCTTTTCTTTTTGAACACCCTTCCACTTTCATAAAAAGTTTCTGATTTTTTATGGACTGAAATTACAGGAAACAAAACAATAGGATTGTTGGATTGTTTTACTCTTTTTTTTTTTGCTTTTTTTTTTTTTTTTTTTTTTTTTTATATATTTTTTAAATGGTGACTTTGTTTTTTAAAAAAATTCAAATGATTTTCCTATTAAAACACAAATGCCAGTCCACTTGGCTTTCACCATTCTCCTAAGTAGAAGGACACTATAATTACAATGGACTATGAAACTCTTATAAAACTGGCAGAGGACTTGAGGATTTATGGTCATATAATTAGTAATTTGAAGAGAGAAATTGAATGCTTGAGTAATTTCCTAAGGTGTTCTTCTCTATAAATGAGTGCGTAAAACCATGACACTGATCCATGGACTTTCTGAGCATGGGAATAAATCATTGGGGTCCCCTTACCTCTTCCTGCTCTAATGTGTTATTTCCCAGGAAACAGAAATGATTCCTGGGCTGTGTGTGTTTCTGAGGAAATGAGGACCTTTGAATGTCCTTGATTTCCACTTACAAACATTTAAGACGATTCAGAAGATGCCATTTTCCTTTAAAAATCAGTCATTCCCAAACCTTAGCATAGTGCTGATGACCAGCCTTATGTTTAGCGAAGCTTGGGAAAGAGGCAGCCCTGGGATCAGGCTCAGCATGTCTTGTGGAATGGCCCTGAAACAGATTGTGCCTTAACACAGGTGAAATTGGAAAGAGATTAGCATTTACTAAAACACAAATGCAAGTGGTTGTCGAGGCCTTACAGGGATCAACATGTGTATTTTCCCACTGACCTATAAGCAAGTGTTGCCAATGCTACTCCAAATAACTATCACTCTAAAAAGAGGAATCCAAACTCCCTTTTCATCAATGGAAGATTTGGCCTCACTTCAAAGGATTTGGGAATAAACAGATAATGAGCTGCTTATTTATTTATTTACTTGTGTGTATCAGATAATGGTTACCAGATAAATGAAAACCTCAATGGAATCAACCAAAAAACATTCTGTTTTTCAAATTCAATTCAAATTCAATTCAAAGCTACCGTTAGCTAATAGCTGAAGAATTAAAAAATCGATTAAAAAAAGTTTTTGTCTTTACTTTCACTTCTGTATTCTGCATTTCTCTTAGTAAAAAATTGCAATTTATTTATGAAAATAATATAAAAACCAGTTTTTATTAAACTCTCACGTGTTTTCAGGCCTTCATGGTGGCTTCTACCTGATCCATCAGATGCAAGGTTTGGTAATGAGAAGTATCAGAAATCCTTGTGTTCCCAGATTTCAGCCAGTCTCCAGTAGCCCAGGGAATTTATAGGGCGATTGCGCGGGTAAAGCCGCCGCACCGGACATCCTCCTTCACTGTAACACCAGTGACATCTAGCGGCCAGCTCTGATCCTGCACAAAGTTGTAAAATAAGGAAAGCCCCCCGAACAACAACCAACCAAAAAAAAGGAAGAAGAAAAAGAAAGAAAAAAAATCCCAGCTGTTTCCACCAAATATTTGTAATATTTGCAGGCACTCCTTCTCAAGCTATGAAGAGCTTTCACAGCACTTTCCCACACCTACCTGGCCCAAAGTTGCAGCTAAAATGCCAAATTTCACACCACGTGTTGTAATTTTAGGCAGATAATATTAAAGAAACCCATAAAATGTGAAGATGAAGCCATACACAGAGATTTAAGACAGTGCTCTTCCTTCATTCACTATCAAGTGCTACAATCTCCAATCTCCTGATGATCAAAATCTGTCTTACTGAAGAATAACTTGATGCTTACAAAAACAAGAGAAGCAAGAACTGAGGACTTTAAGCTTCCAGCTAAACCCAATCATTTCTCAAAGGGAAGCTTTTAAAATCCTCTGCAAAAGCTATAGGAGCTCCAAGGGAGGGAGGCAAGGAAAACAGAAAGGGGAGGGTGGACAGAGTAATTGTAGGAGAGATGTCTGCTTCACTTAGAATTACCCTGCTGATACTGCCAAGTACCTCTTCTGCCTCTGACAGTCCTGGGCAGTGACTCAAGTGTGATTCTGTGATAAGCAGAGATAGAGAGCCCATATCAGGTCCAGTGTCGTGCACTAAACCCCTTATTTTCTCTTTTACTGTGAATTAATGTTAGAAGCAGAACCTACATAATTTATCTTTGCTATTCCATCTGAATATCTTGTTGCTTCCATTCTAAGCTACACTGTGGAAATAATTTCCTTACCCCTTCTCATGGATGTTCTTGCTACTAAAACAGAGGCAGTGCCTGGGAGGCCCAGCCATAGGCTAAGATATGGGAGGTAACCTGCCAGCCATGAAAAGCTGACTGACACCACAGAGTCCAAGTAAGAGGTTAAGAGGTTGATTTCTGGAGTCCAACTTCCCAAGGGCTCCTTTCACTTATTGCACCCACCTGCCCCATCCAAGGTCCATCAGTGGTATTGAGCTTGGACATAATGCCCTTTATTTGGCAAACCCCTCAAGGGAGCATCTCTCCTGCCCTATCCTTGCTACAGTCAGAGTACGTAAGACAAGAGTCATAGACAGATAAATGTATGAGAGAGAAGGTAAAGTAGTGGGGCAGTTCTTTCAAGGTACTGCTTATACTGGCTCAAAGCTTTTTGGTAGATTAGGTTCTCTTGGGAAATATTGCTTCGACTGAAATTAGTGACTGGGAATGAATAATTTTCATCCAAGTTTGACCCCAAGATAATTAAAAAACTACATATCACACAGTTTCTGAATGCTGCAGCATTAAAAGGGAAACCGTGATGATGGCATTCAATTTTTTTTTAATTACCATTTGATAGATAATATTGAGTTTAAATTTTCAGTTGGGATGAAAGAAATCTGTCAGAATGTTGTATTTCTACATGAAGTAGGAAACCTTAATTTTAGCTGGACTCTGATGAAACTAACGATGAATGTAACAGCTATTTTCAAAAGAAAAAGGAAGCTTTATCCTAATATATAGATCTGACAGAGCTCCTTGAAGAGATTAAAGAAATGCTGTTTGATTTTGAACCCTGAAAGACTTAATTGGATCATTTAATGTGCCTAGACCAGCAGTGATAACTAATGAAACAGATGACTGAAGGAGAAAAACTTTCAGGCTTTGCTTGTTCATGTACTACCCCCAGTAAGTTGCTGTAAAGTAGAACAGTGGAGTATTAAACTCATCCATCATTATTAGCTTATGTACAGCAACTTGTAAACTGCTGAAGTGGAATTGCTGTGAGCCTTCTCAGCATGATTTAAATGCTCAGAGCAAATTCCTCTTGTTATGTGACCCTAGATAAGGAGTAAAGAGGGAATTTCAGACTGGAAAACACTGATGCTTCCAAATAACCAGCATCAGCATCTCTCTACAGCAGTTAAATATGCAGCAGTAAAGCTGACTCTGGGGGGTCTCTGGGATTCTCTGGCCATGAGTAAGTTGTGCTCCAGGCCTTCTGCAAGGCTGCCTCTTAGTTAAATTTATACCCTTGTATTTCTCCAGCTCTTCAAAATGCATTCATTGGCAGCAGCTGCACCAGTTCTCTTATCAAACTGTGAGGACAATATTTTTTAGTTTCTTGACAAGTGTAGGAGTAGTAAATGGCATTATTCTTAGATGAGAGGAAAAAGTGATCAGACAAGATGAGCCCTGGGCAAAAGAAGAATTAGAGTTGAAGTAAAACAGTCCAGTTCTGCACAGACTGTACTTCTCTGCATTTAAAAAGGGGCCTTGCAGAGCAGGCTAGACAGGAGTCAGGACTCTAGTGAGTGGTACAGCAATCTCTGTTATTTAAAAGTGAAACACACTGTGCTTGGAAGTTATTTCTCCATGAAGACTGCTCATTTACTGAGAATTTGGGGTTATAGGATGACTTCAGTTTCTGCATAAAGTCACCTTAAATAATACAGATCACTCCTAGATTCTTGGGCTTTTTTGGCCCATTACTTGTCCTGTCAGCCACAGACATGGAGAACAAGTTATTCCCTTTGCTTTCTTCAATGGGTTTTTCTGTATTTGACTGTGTGTCTCAGTCTTTCCTTCAGGCTATCTAACCTCAGCTCCTCCAGTCTTTCTAAGCCAGTTGTCAGACTTCTGAGTGAATTCTTACTGTTTCCACCAAGACTGTTTTCAAATAGATCACATTCAACACATAAACCCCAAAAGAGTATTCCAGCATGGACCAGAGAAGAATACTCCCTATATTTCAGGCTAGGTTGCTTATACACCTTCACATTGTTGATGCAGCAGGACGCTGCTAACTCAGATTCTCCCTGTGTTGTGCCATCATCCCACATTATTCTTCTCCAGCCAGTGTTACCCACATACCCCAAATCTCTGCTTTTCTGAGATTACACCGAGTTCTAACCCCATCCTCCAATCTTCTGAAGAAGAATTGCAGATTTTGTGCTGTCTGCATTACACACACATTGAACAGGAGATAGGATGTACATCTTGCATTTTGACACTAAACTGCTGAGAGATACTTGAATGCTTTCATTGACAGGTTTCATACCCACCCATGGAAGTTTTATCAAGGCAAAAATTCGCTTGTTTCAAAAAATGTCATGCAAACTTCTCACTGAACTTCACTGCAGTCAAGAGCGATCACATCTACTGCTTTCTTCTCCATAAGGCTTGCTGTTCTACCATTAAAGCAAAGCAAATGGAGTTATTAAGCAATTTTTAGGAAACAATTTGCTTCTACATAATATATTAAGATCCAAATAGTGGGAGGTAAGGAACATCTATGAAGTTGTACCCGAAGCTTTTAGTACAGCAGTCAGCTCTTGTAATCATGTATAAATAACAGCAGATGCTGTAAGTATATTGCACAGTGACAATTCCCATATCACGTCTGTTTATACTCGTTACTCTGGATGACAAGGAGATGGGTGTCTATGTCTACCTGTATTCCTAGCTTGAGCTTATCTCCAGAGTTTAACCAGTGCACTTTCTGGTTCCTTG
>JAVHNF010016974.1:0-10818 GCA_034783455.1 Micropsitta finschii | reverse complement strand
ACAGGGGTTGGAACTGGATGAGCTTTAAGGTCCCTTCCAACACAAACCAGTCTGTGGTTGTTTTATTCTGTAATTCATCCCATGGGTCTGTAGTTAGCTCATGAGTTTCGCTTTGCAGTGGCCCTTCAGCAGTTTTATCAATAGCCTTTATGTGGGACTAATCTGAGAAGAAGAGACTGAGCTGCTGCCATCTCTTGATATGGCAGGACACAGCAGTTGACCCAAGGTGCAAAACTCAATGAAGACCTCTTTTCTAAAGGCTTAGAGGCAAAATTAGTTTATTTGCTAATCTGAGTTAAATACCAGTGTGTCTACACAGAGTATGAGGTGAATCCAGGGTGATGTGATTTGAGTTAATCCACTATGGTGCACATTAAGCTGATGATTTCATGTTTGCTGGAGGCCAAGAGATTTGCTGCCATGACACTGCCAGTGTGTGGGAATACGTCAAATGCCATCAGTTCTTCGTATGGTCATGTATCTTCGAGTAACGAGTGAGGCAAGAGATATGTTTTTAGGTGTCACAATTACATTTAGAATGTCTGAAAGGAGTTAGATGAAACACAGTGTCAATTTTTCACTCTATTTAGAGAAATGGCAATAGTTACTAAAAGTTACGTATCAGCTGGGCTGATGCCTACTACTAAATAGAGACTTTATTTTGGAAGCAAACTCAAGTGATATAATGGAGGTTTTTGTTCCCCTTTTCATTCCAGTGTTATTTTGCTATTTTCAGGTGCCATTTTACTTCATGTTTTCAAACCAGCAGAGTAGTCAGACTTTGAAACGGCTTTCCAGAGTGTTTCTGGACAGTGACAGAAATCCTAATGAATTCTAAGGTGGTGATTTTCCTGTTTATGAACAATATTTTGTGGGAGGGATATGTGCAATAGCAAAAGAGACAGGAGTTCTCTAGAAACCCTACCAGTCTTGCTTTTGTACACCCTTCATGTCCTAGTTTGGCTGGATTAAGAAGCCTTCTGCCAGTTTGGAGCAGGTAAGGGCCTGGTTTAACCTCGGATTCAGTGTTTTCAGCCTTGAGAAAATAATTGTCACAAATTCAGGAACTAAATGCAGTCTCAACAGAAGCGTGGGGTTGCAAGTGGAGGCAGAAGGACAGACCGTGGTATATTTTCCTCTTCTTACGCTTAAAGTCAATGAGAGCTTGGCTGTGTTCTTTGCATCCTGGTGTCTTGTATGTCCAGGCCTTAATTTCTGAGCACATCAGGGCATTTGTGTAATACTCTTTATGGCAGCAACTTAATGTGGTACACTGAAGGTAAAATTAAATAGGTACAAAAATCTGCTCAGCCACAGTGGTTTACATGTGTCCTTTCTTTGGTTTGATACAAGTAATTCACTAATGCATTTCCTCATCTGTCTTAGAAATTATCACTCTATTACCCTGCTGAGAAGTACCTATCTGTGAGGTCAGGCTTTTCCTACTCTCCATTTTTAACAGAGGGAGATTATTTAAAGCTGCAGGTAGCCCCAAAGTGTCTCTTTTGACCTTTGCTGAGGAAAGCCCTGGATTCCCATGTCTGTTGCACACTTATCCCAAGGACACAATTGGAAACTGATATGGTTTCATATCGGTCCTTAGGGAAGATCAAAACAAAATGAATTGGTAAGAAGGAGGGAGTAGAAATAAAGTAGCTGTTATTTTCAGTTCTATTTATTCTGGAGCAAAGATCATCAGTATTTGTTGCTTATCTATTGCTTAAATTTGTTCTTTTTAAAGGGTCTATATTAGCTGAGGATCTGGTTCCTTGTACTTAGCAGGATATTTATTTGAAGTTATATTGTTTTTTCCCTTTATTTGAATATAGTTCTTCAGACATTTCAAGAAGTTCATTTTGAGGGAAATGTTGTCTTACCATAACAGCTAGCTGTTACAGTGCTGTAATTCCAGCGTTATCAAAGCATCTAAGCAGAAACATTAACTGCTGTCTCAACACTAAGTATCTAAAAGGCCCGTATGTTTTATAATATACACTATAACTTTGTTATAAACAACTGAATGTTTCAGCTACAAGCGCTAATGCTGGGGCCACATCAATTTACATCTGTGTCATCCCATGGGCATCAGTATTCCTGTGAGAGCGTGGCCCTGGCAGAACATCAACTAATCTGTTTCTCTCCATTTTTGGCTGGCTAGAGCTTTGAGCCAGGGTCTGCTTCTGATTATGTGTCAGATATTACGCACAGGAGAGGAATCCAGAACCCATGTTAGGCTCCATGGGAAGCTAAGTACCTCCTAATGGGATCCAGAAGCAGCAGCAGGCTGAGCAGAGCACAGTCTAAATCCAGCATGGCCAGCCTACCACTGCCTGAAGCTACTTGATAGGAGACATCCATGACTCTTAATTTCTAGACCATTTCTGACCTCAGCACAGGCTACCTTGGAACAGCAGTAGCACTTTGAGCCTCTTGGGAGCCTCGGTTGTGAAGAGAAATGCTGACATGCTTTCTTACAGAGAAATTTAAAGTTTAGTTTAAGTGGAAGTGCTGCAATTTCTTTTATATGCTAGTTTAACAATTAGGAAATGAGAGACTTGGATTTGGTTCCCTCCTTGGTCTTGGTATTCAGTGATTGTGGCACTAGGAAAAAATACTCCAACCATCATGTTAATGGCTACATTAGTGGGAGTGACCAGCCACCAGCCATTCATGTTCCAGTCTTTGGGAGCAGCAGAGAAAAGCATTTGAGATTCATGGAGTAGGAAGGACAAGTGTTTTGAACTTGGCTGTGAGTACACTAACTGCCCATCCCAGCACTGAAAACTGTACTTCTTTCTGTAAGATACAAAATCAGTGCTCTAAGCAGGGGCCAGAACCCAGTTCTTCCTTGATTAGCACCGTTGCACCACCTGACAGTATCTTACTCCTATTTCCCACTTCTCAGATTAATCTCATTTTAAAACTTGAGAGTTAATTATAAACTGGGCTCTGGCCCCTGCTTAGGTCATTGATTTTGTGTGAAAAGTGAAAACTGTTCCTACACACCTGAACCTTCACTGTGGTGTTTACTGCCACGCATCATCCTGTAACGGGAATGAGGGAGCAAATGTCTGAAAGAACACAACAGCCACAGCTGCAATTCGTACAGTCCCTGTCAGTGTTCAAGACTGTAAATGTCTACAGAGAATGCCTTTTAGGGAAATTGGGGAGAAGAGCATCAAGGTTTTGGATCCCAGCCAAGCATAGGAGTGAGCTAAGCATTGACTTGCTTATTTCTGTAAAGACTGAGGTACTACCTAAGGTATTCAAAAATGTCCACCTGCAGGAAAACTCTACAGCTAAGCAAGGAAATATCTTTGGAAATTAGGGTTGGACAGCAGTTGAGAAAGGTTATTTGAAGTGCAGCTGTAGTTTGAAGCTCCTTTGTAAGGCTACATCTCATTCTGACCACTGAAATACTCAGCACAGGTGAGGCTGCACCTCAAATCCTTTGCTTAGTTCTGGGCCCCTCACTGAGACATTGAGGTGCTCTTAAAGAGATTTATCTCAAAGTATCTAACGTGGCAAGATAATTACAAGCTTAACCGATGAGGTAAGAGAATTGTTTGGTTTATACCAGCGAAGATAAAGCACATATTTCTTCCATCACAATGATATAAAAAAGAAGCAGGATATTGTGTATAATTGCTTTTTTGGCTCCCCAAGGCCCCCAAGGACAAGATGATGCGGTGCCTTTAAATGTCTTTAGCTGCCTCAGGGTGCAGCTCCCCTGGATCACTGGAGGTCTAGTGTGAGATGCCCCTGCCCATGGCAGCGGGGTTGGAACTGAATGAACTGAAGGTCCTTTCCAACCCAGACCATACTATGATTCTATAGGTGGGCTTGCCTTTTATCCTGATTCTCCACCGTGTGCCACATCCCTCAATGGCCAGACAGGCTCTTCTGAGGTTTCAGAGACAGCTCATGCTGCCTGCCTCTATTGCAATTGCTGACCTAGATCTTACTGTATGTAATAATAATACTTTACACATACAGAGGGACTTTGGACACAGTTTTGAGCAGAGCTGGAACATAAATCCCATGAATTTCCCACTGTGTGTGGCGGAGGCAAGCGGGATTAGTTCCCTTCCTTTTTCAGCAGGCTCTGGACACATCTCTTTTGTAGAGCAGGGACCAAAACTGAGACAGCGGGGACCAAAACTGAAGGGGAGCAGTGCCAAGTGAGTGAGTGCAAGTGGAAGACATTGGTTGGCCTTGAGTGATGCGTGGCAAAACTGGGGTTAATCTCTGCCTCTGCAAAACCAAGTAGCTAGAGAAAGAGATTCCATGACTGCTTCCCTCTATGGCGGTCAAGTTTGTCTTTGCATGTGTTTAGTCTCTCCTCACACCAGGAATGCCACCATGTCTCTGGTGTTGAGCTGGTGGAGACTACCTGTGGAGAACAGCAACTATTAATGATGTGACCCCTGCTTCTGCATACTCTTTGGGATCGTTATTAGCTAATAATGAGCTGATTAGTTACATGGGACGCTGAAGTGTTGCTGATATCAATGATCTGCAGCTTTCCAGGGAGTGGGAAACATTGTGATGGCCAACTGGGAGATGCTACACACACGTGTGGCTGAGGAGACAAGTAGAAAGCAAATAACTCCATCCTGTCATGCTTTCACTGGTGCATACAGTAGCAGCATAACAATGCTGACTTTGATTATAGTGAGTATTGAAGCCTATTTGATAGCAGGAATAGCATATCATTTCTACTTAGGTCATTTGCGAGGTCTAATATATTAGATATTAATTGTCAGACTAGCCTCTTTCTCTTCCTGAGGCATTTTGCTCTGCCTGCTATGAACCATGGCAAAACAGCACAGAAGATCCTCTGTAAGTTCCCAGGTGACTTATTCCAGTGAAGATCTGGGTGATAACAATCATTCAACATGTAGCTCTGAGACATCAAGTTCACCTTTCTCACAGCAAATCCCAACTACCTCCTTCTTAAATGAATACAGGAATTAATAGCTATATGAAACATACTTGCTCCAGTGAACTTTTCCTTCCAGTGTCTGCATCTCTCCCAGTATAGCAAGTAGAAGTGATGACTTTCCACAGCCAACTTGACCCACAATCATTGTCATCTGACCTATGATAATAAGAATAACAAATGCATTTTCAAGAAAGGAAAAAACCTCAAGTCAACAAGGCCCAAACAGATCCAGTTCTAGAGCATTTGAACTAGTTGGTTAAATTTGTTAGCACCCACTACATAAATGGGCAATACTGCATGTATTCATCTATGGAAATATACATTAATGGACAATAAAAGTACACACTAATCTCCAAAGGAATGAGACTACTACTTTGACATACTTTATCACATGTATGTGACTCTGTTACTGTATGGAAGTTATTTAGGGTCAAATGATACAACATGGGGAATGTTTATCTAGTCTGGGGTTGCATGCAAATTTGGGCCAACCTAATAAAAGTGACCAAAACTGAAAGAAGATCCATTGTTCTCTTCTGTTTCACTGTAGTACACCTTCCCTCCCACACCACCTTCCTATTGCAATGGTACTTCTCAGATATTCCCAAAAACTAATTCCCAACTCACTAACTGTGCTAGCTAGTGCATTTGCCAGGTAAGCTTCTTGCCAGCTAGGGAGTTATGGGTCTTATTCCTTCCAAAGGAGGAAATCTCTCAGACTGGTGCACCCAGCCTGGGTACCCATGGCCTTAGATAGGAATTCCTTCAAGCAACAATTCCTTTCTGCTGGTGTTGTATGGGGCACTGGGCCAGCGCAAAGAAGTGTTCATGTATTTCTAGAATACCTAATGCTACACTGAAAGAACTGATACAGACTTTGGGATTATTTAGTACTTATATTACATCTAAAATGTGTCAACCTAAAGTAATAAGCTGTTTTAAAACTAACCACTTGATAAGACATAAAAAAAAAGACTATTTAATAGCATGATATATCAACAGGTAGGAATTCTACAGCATTAATAATGACTACCACCACCACCACCACCACAATAATAATAAGAAATAAAAGTTGCTACTTTTCACATTTGCTATGCAAGCCTTCCAAAACAAATAAGTGTTTTCCAAACTCCCAGGTAATTGAGGATGCAAGAAATCACAGGAACTCAGCTGGACAAAGATAAAGTCTTTGAAAGAGAAAATAATTGACGATTTCTTTAAAGACAAACTGCAAGAGGCTGAAAGAATTTTCTGAGATTAAACAGTTGTGAACTGAGAGACCGCAATGTTGAAGAACTGCAGGAGAAGTATAATATATGAGTTCTGCGTCCTGTGCATGCACTGGTAGCCACTGCTGCAAGTAAAATACTGAATTAGACGGACCCTTGGTTTGAATGAGTCTGGAGCTCTCCCTCATTCTTTTTTTTTTTTTCTTGCCTATTAAAAATAATAACTATTTTTTTATAACCATCTTTTTGATATTTATTCTTACTCTTGACTTTGTTCCTGCTATTATAAAAACTATAAAAACTATATAGGCATATAAAAATGTATTTTTTTTATTATTTATAATACTTTAGGTATTCTATTATATATATTAGGGTCAATATTGTATATATTATGGGTCATAGCTATATGACCAATACAGTTCATGATCTTGTATGCACTTTTAACCTTAATTTTTTCTTATAAAAATCTTAATGTGTGGTTTTGTGTTTTTCACAATATCAAGGAATGGGATTAGTAACAATTTAATATTACATATTTCATGATTGAGGTATGCATTTATCCTACCTGTTGGGATTCTAATGTTTATGTTGGACAATGTAGCTAAACCACTTCCCCATGAAAAGTATCCATTGGTCACCTACAAAACAGTTACCGTATATCAGTTACACAAACATATGAGGAAAATGAAAAAAAAAGAACATTTAGTTTGGATTCAAAATATGTTACTATAATAAATCTGTGCTTAATAGATGTGGTGAGGTAGGCTTATAAACAAAACCAAACCCAAAGTTAAGTTAGTAAAGACTGCAAAACCCAGAAAAGTTTGTGAATGTTATGTACACAAGTTTATATACTACATGAAATGCAATAAAGGGATAATCTTGAGCTGAACTTTTTCTTGCCAAATATTTTCTTTCTGTCAAGTGTAGAATAATGATCATAAGGCCTCACAGGTAATAATATAAATAGCATAGCTTATCAAGGAATGAATCACTCTGCATATTGTGATATATAGCCATTCGTGATTGTATTACCAAAATACAAATAGAATATTTGCAAGGTTTAGGCTGGACATAAGTAAAATGTTCCCTAGTGGACCCTCCCATTTTTGTGCAAGCTTCCTGACAGGGCCATGAAACATTCTTTGCACAGAGCACATATATGGGGAAAAGTTGACCAACATGACTTAAAATACTGTCATAATAAATGACACCTCAGTAATAATTGTCAAAAAATGACTCAAAATTTTGTGTTGGTTCTAAGACTGAAAGAGTAGCGCATGGAGGGAAAGTAAAAAAAAAACAACATGTATTAATTTCTGCATTTCAGATTGTCTAGGTTTTGTTCCTTTTGTTCCTCTGATGACGCCTCCTTGTTTCCTGAGAAGACGGAATCTCTATAAAGACCTGGTCAGAAGCTAATACTTCTCACTTAATTTTTTGCCAAACTGCTGATTTATTTAGGAGCTTGTTCATACAATGGACAATTTGCCTTTGGAACAACAGCACCATCTGTTCAACCATCTGTTGGGCACTATCTGGTACTGTGCAGAGGGACCTACTCCTTGTAAAGAACGAGACAATATTTTCAGTGTTACCACCTTGATTGCAATATCATCTATCTCCACAGGACGTGTTTGCTTCCTTGTTGGCTGCTCATAGCTTTCAAGCTGATATCTTAAGGGCTGCCTCCTGTTGATGGCCTTGGTGTGCTACACAGTGAAATGAAGAAAGGAGAGAAGTTGGAATTCTTGAGAGTATAGCATTTGGTTTCCAATAAAAAAAACAATCCATTCCCTTTCTTACCACCATTCTAGGTGAGAAGAAGAAACCAGTGCTTTTCAGCATCTGTGATAATAAAGACACACTACTGTGATGCACATAGGGTAATGTTTTAAACACCTTTACTGAAGCACAGGAAATATATGATTTTTGTTTTCCCATGCATAACCATCTCAAACTTCAGCTTTCTCATCCTCCTCAAACCGCTAGGTAAGTCTGCCCCACCTGAGGTATCTCCAAACAAAACTGTGTCAGTAAAAGTGTAATGACATGCAGAGTTACCAGTTTGGTTACTGCAAGCAGAATAGCTACAGGAGCAAGAAGCGTATCAAATTAGCTTGTGCACAGTACCTCACTAATGCATAATAGTGGTTATGGAACTAGCTTGTTCAGAGCTACCTGTGGTATTCGTGAGTGCCACTGTATTGAGCTAAATTGGTGTAATCTTACTGATTCCTTATAGATGGGTTGTATACAGTGATTGATTTAACCTTTACAAATATTACCTTTAGTTTTCCCTCTTCTCATCATCTAGACTTTGTCTCTCTCTGTATGGCTAGGCAAAAGGTGGACAAGAGTAATAAAACAAATGTTGAAACAGTTTAATTTTTGTTTCCTTTATTATAATTGCTGACCCAGAAAAATGTTCTTTCAGGTCTGTAAACTAATTTAATTCTCTCCAAAATAAAACTTACTTTGTGTCAATCCTTTCTTTCTGTTGCTGTCTACAAGTTACATTCATTGAAATGTGACTGAAATCAGATTGAAACAGGTGAAATATCTAGTTTTAGAAAAATGTCAAAATGAAAAAAAACCCAGCTTTTCCCAAATCATCTCTCTTGGGTTATTTCCCCCGTGAAATTTTACTCAGATTCACTGTATGTTTAGCACTTCAGAAAAAGAATTTTGGAATTAATTCCTATTTCACAAAGTTTGGTGTTGTTTTCCCACCTTCAATTCTGAATTTCCTGGAGTAGGAATTGGTCCTACTTAAAGATGCTCAACATATGATGGGTTGCACTGGTAATATATGGTATAAACCCCATCAGTTTATGATCACAGAAAATGCACATGGGTCTTTTATATAAACTGAGAAGAATTAATTTGAACCATGTGTAAATGTGTTGGTGTGTTATGGGGTTTTTATAACTACTGGCACTTCAGCAATGCTTACATGTGTTTGGGGTACCCTTAATGTCATAGAAAAAGAGATCCTGACATACGAGGCAAAACTGGTTTATATTAGAGTCAGACTAAAAGCCAAAACTCACAAGCCCTATCAGCTTGGCAAGTGGCCTTGTATGGGGCTATATGGCCTCTCTACTTTGAAAGTCAGTGTCATAAATCAGAACTTACAAGTCCTGTGTGCTTCTTACAGGATTCATAAGGTACAGAGCCATCCTCTCCTCTCCAGCTGTCATCTCCAATCTCATCACTCAGAAGAAACTCATTCAACTTCTGTACACTTGAAAGAAAACAGGACAGTGAGTTAAATAAACCCAGGTTTTCATGAGTACATTTCCATTTTTGTGCAGTTCAGGCAGCAGGACGTAACAGAAATGTTCCAAAAGAAGTTCACAGTATTGGACTGTCTGCCACCCTGATGGCAAGTGACAGTTTATTTCTGTGGCAGGACACATGAAAATAATTAAACATCATACTGGTAGCTGGGAATGAAGAGAAGAGCTAGCCATGTGAGTGGCACTAGAGCTCTGTGGATATGGTTTCCACCTTGGCAGACTTATTTCTCTGTGCCTTTCTCATGCCTACACACAGTCATGATTCGTAACTGAGTCATTCAGCCACCTACATCCTCTGAAAATGACAATGCACTAGGTGCATCCTGAACATAACTTTTGCGCGGCTCAGAACAGCCATGGCCAGCCTTGGAGAAATGCAGCAAGAGCCTCTTCTGCCTAATTCTTAAAATTGTCCCTTGGGAAATACAGCACACAGGTTCAATTCATTCTTTATCGCAGAAAGATTTGACCATCTTTCCTTTGCTGAAAGGAAAATTTATATGTCTAACTCCCATACCAGAATTTCAGTCTTAAATAAGTGTGCCAAGCAAGAATTTATTCTTGTAGAAGATTAGAGACCTTGTTCTGATCATCTGCCTACTAAGACATCAACCATTACTTTGCATTTGAATGAACTGAGAAGCTTTCATGGTGTTAGAACCACTCTTCAACATAAAATGGATATTCTGACCAAAGTATAAGCACCTAATCATAACACAAATGAGTGCATAACTCATACACATGCATTTGATTGATGACACAGCCATGGCGTGGCCAAGCATGCATTCTTTATTCTTCACTCGGGGGACATGATGCTCATGGGAGAATGATGTTAGGAAATAAATTTGCCAAAGGGTAACATTTGTTTTGGCAAATATGGTCTTAGGGGTGGCCAGCAGTGTTAAGGAAAACGTACACACCGTTTTGACATTAGGACCATGCTAAACATACTGCAGAGATGTAGAGGCGGGGATGATTTATGAAGGAGCCTTGAGATTTTCCACTAATCAGAAATCATTTTAAACCCAGGGAAAATGTCTCATGTGCCCTTGCTGCTGCTTTGATAAAAATAAACCATATTTAATCATATATATTTCTTTAAAGTGACTGTGATGCTGGCAAATGACAGCTGTGGAGACTGATGTCCCCATGATTGCTATTTGTTATTACTGTTACCCACCAAAACCATGCAGTGGCAGCTGCAATGCAATACCTTGCCAATGTCCCTCAGTCTTGGCAAAAAGGAATTGTTTCTGGGTGGGAAGATTAGTTCTGTCTTTACATCCTGCTAGTCCTTGGCATCTTACTGCCAGTCAGGTGTCAGTTTGTTCCTTGTGGGACA
>JAVHNF010016963.1:12198-26023 GCA_034783455.1 Micropsitta finschii | reverse complement strand
GAATGATGGGCAGGTTCTGGTGTCATCCAGCTACCTTACAAAGTTTTGTACAAAGAACATAAAAGTAGTATGTGAAATTGTCATTTTGTCCCAGAACCCGGGATGAGGAGGAGGAACATACCTCTTCTGTGACTTACTTGTTGATTTTGCTCATTTACTTTGAAATGTGTGTGATTCCTTTCTCTGAATTCTGATGTATATTTTCATCTTCTTTCCTTCCCTGACCACAGCTCTTGCGTCTCATGATTACATATTGAAGATAGTCCCGACAGTGTACGAAGACATGAGTGGCAAGCAGCGATACTCTTACCAATATACTGTAGCAAATAAGGTAAAGAAGCAGGTAGTTCTGAGAGAGGCTCCTTATTGCAGCCCAGTGGATGCATGGAGGATCTTCAGTCATCATTCCTCCTCCCTCTTGCTCCTCTGTTCTGCAGCCATGTACATTTGTTTGTAGGTGAGGAGTAGCCTCTGCTGGGAGAAGGAGGAACTGAAGCTCTTCAAGCTTCGTCTTGCTCCTGCTGCTGGCATTTAACAGGGTTGGATTGTGAGGGCTTGTCAAAGCAGGTGGTGGTATTGTTTTAATCCTAGAGAAATGCAGTCTTACTCCTGACTTTCTCATATGTCAGTTTAACTGGTGGGCATTTCTATAAATTATGTGGAAGGTTTGTACATGCTGCAGGAGCTCTTGTGATTTGTGTCAAGATTCATCTGGGTGGAAACTGCAGTGGAACCGAACACACAAAGCAGCACTTCGAAGTGGTTTTGTTAATAAAGCAGTGTTAATTGTGGTCCACATATCAGACTAAGTCAGCAGTCATCAGCTTTTTATAGATGTTGATTTCAGATATTAAGCCCTTGAACCTGCAGCGGCAAATAGGTACTGGTTGACTATTTCACAGTGCCCACTTTTAGTGGGTTATAATAGTTCTTATAACTTCATAATTCTTAATTTACATTAAATGTGAAGATATTTGTATTTTAATAATACAATGTACTGAACTTTTAAAAAGAGTCCCTATTTACTTTTTAAGGTAAAAAGTGTATTTCAATTTAAAACTATTTGCCAGTCAGGTGCTAAATGAAAGTCCAGAATGGGTTTATAATACCTAATTACTTCTGGTTTGCAGTAACTGAGAATCAAGCATGCACTCTCATCGACTGTTTGTTAGATTAACGTTTCTGTCTAGTGACTTTTGGGCTTGTACAATGTGTCCCAATGATTTGGATGTCTCCCTGTATTCAGATTGCAGTGGACATTTGTTACTGCTGTCTTGACCTCTCTCCCGTTAATTCACATCTTGAGAACAGAAAGGTGCATTTCATGCTCTAGTCATTAGAATTCCATTTTGCTGGGGAGATAGTACTGGGCCATCCTTTTCCCTGAGAGGGCTTTTTCTTTGGTGTTTGTCATGCTGCATTACACTGAGCAGCATGCCTAATGCTAGGAAAATAACAAACAGAAGGAACTCCAACAAAATTGCCAGTGTCAGTGCAAGGACCCCAACTCACCAACTAGCACAAACGTGATATGACCAATGAGATTTTTTAAGCTTTACCCTGTCATGCTCATTGTTATTGGTATTTGTTTGGGTACTTTAGCTGCAGCATCCATTACCTATTTGCTGAAAAAAGTACTAATGGTGGAAGAAAATCTAGGCAATGACCAATGAACTGAGGGTGAACCTCAGGTGTACATAGCCTGGAATAGACTCTTTGCTAGACAGTGAACTATACAACTCAGTGTGAATGTGCAGCTACAAGGATGTGATTTCTGCACCAATAACATTCATCCATTTTGCCTCATGGATTTTTGTTGAAAAGCTTTAATTGAGAAAAAGAAAACTGATCCACAAAGGAATTCAAATAAAATCCTACATTTCATGCACTGGCCACAGCCCCAGGCCACTGGTTTATAGGTTGAGAAATTCTTGCCCTCATATAAGCTAACTTGGATGCAAATATGTGCAAATCCATGAAAAATTGCTTATTCTAAGCCTCATGCACAGACAAAAGTGCCTTCACATTATACCTCCCCATCCACAGTAACAAAGAATCATGAGCATAGCAGGTATGAACAGCACTTCAACATCCGAGAATGATCAAACTCGCTTGTAATATCAAGGCAGCTTTGTTCAGTACAACAGGAGGGTGTAGTTTTACAGAGCTGCAACGTTGCAGCCACGCACAGTAACTGCATCCAGCATCCCACACCTCCTGAAAGGAGAAGCCAGGGCTCTTCCCACAGACTTGCACAGCCGGAGGAACGCATTACACAAGCCACCTTAATAGGTACCTAGAGGGAGTGCGATGTTTGGGTTTTTTGTTTGTTTCTCCTGCTTAAAAAGTAACTTATGAAAGGAAAGCTGCCTTGAAATCTAAATTTGTCAGTATAATCCTGCAACCTCTCAACAAACGTGAAACAGTAAATGGTCACTGCTCAGTTATGGCCTTCTCTGCCCCTCCATTCAGCACAAACATACATGGAAAGACCAGTGGCAGGAGAAAATAAGTTTCTTTTTGCCATTTGGTCTTGATCCAGAATAACATAAAGCTGGTGAAAAACATCTTTGTCAGCAATGATTAGTCAGGGAGGCTGGTACTCGCTGAGCATCTGCAAGGTTGTCAGATCACCAGCATTTCCAGAGTGTCAGGTTCTATTCCAGGACAGTTCTTCCATGAGACTTGACTGAGTACTGGATGCAGCTGCCTGCATCCAGACCATCTGCAGGAATCCAGGAGGAACTTAGCAAAAGTTCATCAGCTAAACCACACCAAATTGGTCTTTGTATTATGTTTCTTGAATGAAACTGTTTTGTTGTAAGACCTATGAGCACATTTACCTTGGCCCATGCTGTACCTAGCATCTACCTGCCTGCACCTTCCACACCGTAATTTCCTTTCAGGTTCTCTTCCTTTCTCTTTTAAAAACCACTTGTCTGGGAATTGTCAAGTATCTGATATCTGACCTGTCATGTGTATCTTGTCTCCCGCCCATCCCCAGTCAATAATCACATTAGCACATCTGTGTGACAGAAATAATGGCTTTTGTCTCCCCAAGATGCAGTCCTGTTGCCAGGCAACTCCATCCTGAGGCAACAAAACAGCGAGAAACTGGTGTGTGGGAGGACCAAGCCCGAGTGCAAGAGCTGCTGCTTGTGCTGCTGGTAGCTATAATTGGGGGAAGCTTGGAATATACTGTTTCCACCAGAAATTCAGGATAATAGAGACTGCCAGGCTCAGAAACTTTCAATTAGGTGGCTACAGACTGCGGTGGGTTCATCTTGTTTTGTTCTGATGTTGTAGAAAAGCTTTGGGAATGCTGCAGAGAACTGAGCTGCAGGTTGGGGTGGCTTGTATCAGAGATGCTGAGCCCACTGCAGCAAAAGGCTAAACACAGTCACCCTTTCCAAATGCGTGTCAGAGCACAGCCTACAACTGATTTGGTGGCTGCCCTTCTGCAGAGCCCCGACTTTTCACTCTCCACCATCAGTGACTGCAGCAGCTCAGCTGCTCTGGCATTATCTGTGTGCCATTTTGGTCACAGGCTGTCAGTCTCAGCATCATGTGGTTAGAAATAAGGATTTCATTTGATAACCAAGCCTTAATTTATCAAACATAATCCTGTTCATCCCAGAGAGAGGAGTCCCTAAAATAACAGAGGTGGCTATTGACACAGAAGGTATGGGAATTTCTTTTGTCTCTTCCCAGATAACAGAGGAAAGGCTGCAGCATAAAAATCCTTGAGGAGGAGAATTTCTCTTAGATAAAAAGATATTGCATCCTTAGGGACATAAAGGAAGACTCAACAATTCTCATCAACAGAAAAACAAGGCTGGAACTACATGTATTTCCCGGTCTAAGCTTCTGTCATGTATTTAGCCCACCCAAGATCCTACCAGATAGCTCTGTGGGATGCAGCCAGAATGGACACTGGGAGAAAGAGGGGAAAAAAAAGCTGAAATAAAAGGTGCCTAAAAATCCTAAAGAAGCAAAAATCACCCAAACTGTTTGCACAAGATGAAATAAAGCCAGAAGCAAATTCAAACACTGAAGACTGCCATCAGACAATATCCTGAGGAAGACTGGAAATGTTGAATGGAAGCAATGGAAACCCTAAGGCATATGTAGCTGCTGTAAGCACTCAGACCTCCTGCCTGGGGAGGACTATACTGCCCATGTGTATTTTGGATTCAGCACATGAAATCCAGCCTCAGCCTGCTGAGAGCTTCTCACCTGTACGATCACGAGGCAATAGTTTTATCCACAAAACAGATGCACATGAAGCATTTTTGGATGCTGCATTGGCTCTGCCATAAGGAAACCCAGTATTTTTTACAGGTAGGTTATAGCCCAGAACAGTAGCTTAGTCACCACCTGACTGTCAGCCACAGATATATACAGCTATATGTTCAGGGTACATCTTGAAATGAATTCGTTTGGTCTCAACTTCACTAAGGAGAAGTGGAAGTTTCCCAGTGACCTGAATGACCTGAAATCAATAGCAATAGAGCTCCAAAATGTCATCATTGGATCTTCACTGCATCACAACAGGCAGACACAAAGGAGTCCCTGTGTGTACAGACATTCATCAAATAAAGGCTATAGGAAAAACATTGAGAGATTCCTTGCATAAATTATTTAGTATTTGCTATTCAACCTTCTCCATTTACACGTAAGTGACTGTATCCAACTGTATCCAAAGAACTTTGGATATATCTTTGAAGATGTATCTAAAGAACCATCTTCATAACCTGTCTTGTACTATAAAGCATCTTTGATGCTTTCCACAGAGACATTTGTAGCGTATTTAGGATAGCAGAAGTACTCAACCCCATGTCAGAAAGCTTTTGATTCCACATGAATATTTGTTTTGCTTGTTTACAGTGGTTGAATTGATGAATGTACCATGTTCTGGATCCTGGGTTTCTGACAAGCTGTCTCCTGTTCTACAGCAGCATTTAAGACCCCGCATATTAACAGAGGATAAGTGTGCTGGGGTCAGCCATAGCTGGAGGAACTAAACCTTGGATACTAAGCAAGCATGAACAATGTTACATTAGAGTCACACCTTGGATAGTACAATTGCAGCTGGCCATAACTCTGGCTTTTTTATCTTTTGGCTTTCCAAAGCGTTCATGGTCTGAAACACAAGTAAGAAAGGAGGTCTTATTTTTTTTAAAGACACAGTATTTCAAAGGGTAAAGAATAATTATAGCCATCTTATAGAGGATAAACACCAGGGATTGTGTCCAAATCTCGTAGGAGGTGAGACACAGACTGTTACCTTAAGGGGATGGCATAGGTTATCGAGGCATTGCTGCCTGCTGGAGAAAGACAAAGACATTAGAAAGCTTAGTGAAAACTGGGGAGCATACCAGGAAAGAGAGATAGCATCCTTGGGCACACAACTTTGAAGATGCAGAGACACCTTAGCTTCTCAGTGCTTCAAAAGAAATAGATGGAAAGGTATCCAAAGTTACGTGCCAGGGTAACCATGCTGAAGGTAAACTTTTAAACATTGCAAAATCTTTCAAAAACATTTAAGAGAACAACTCTGTTCCATATCAACCATTATTTGCTCTTTCATCAGCCTGGGAACAAAGAAATACAGGCACTCACAGAGCAGAAATGTGCAGTCAGTTGAAATCACATGCCTCTAGGTCTCATTATAATAGTGCTGTAGTTATTTGTTAGCATGAAATGCTTCTCCACTGCAATAGGGGGCTTTACTGCAGTACCTAATTTGATCTTTCAATGAGTATATTCCCTTGAATGCAGTGTATTTTGTTTGACAGTTCTTGAACGCTTGGATGAATCTAAACATTGGAGAAGTGGAGTACAAACATCATTTTTCTGCAGATTCATTTAGCAATCCAAGCTAACAGCCAGATTATCGATAATGAGGTAAATAAAATACTTTTGTAAGGGTTGATGGACACATGAAGTCTGAGAAAGAAAATATGATATTTGCTACTCAGCTTCCCTCTGGGGTAGTATTTAAAAAGTACTCAGATGTCCCTTTAGGAAAGCCTATTTATTCTCATGGTTACACTTATACTAAGGAAACTAATTGCAAGGAAGAAATATACAAGTGATGCTGCTAACTTTCCTAACATATGTTTTGCAAAGGCACAGGGCTATTGTTACGCTTGAGGTTTGGCTGATAAGATGGCAAAAGCTTCCCAAACTCTTGGCTGCATTCCTACAAAAACAACAGCAGCTCTGCAGTATCTTGCAGATGCAACAATTGGCGACCAGCTCGTCCAGATGTACCTAAATTAGCTTTACAGATTAGCTTAACAGCTCAGCTACTAGTGACAACCTGGCCGTAGAAGCAAATCCCTCTTTATGAAAAAAAGAATATATTGTTGGTTTATGGCTCAACTTCTGCTGTTGGCAGAAGTAATTACTGGTCTATCCTTTCTATCCCAGTAGCTCATGGGAGCTCTGTGGGAATTGAAGCCTATAGCACTACACCCCAGATACAGAAAAGGAACAGCCCCTTTCCCTGAACACTTCTATTAAAAAAAAGAAAGTAGCAACTATTTATCTGTCATTGCCTCTGTTAATAGAGATTGAAAATAATGGACAAGACACTGAATTCACAAACCTTTCAAGATCAAAGCACACGTTAAGATAAGGGCAGGAGCAATTACTCTGAGCAATCCAATTGTGTTTGATAGTTGCAGAATCTGAGAAAGAAGGATAGCTTGTACAAGTGTGGCTGGGGCAGCATGGGGGTCTCAGGGGTGCAGACAGACAGCACCTCCCAGATATTGAAAGGTGATAATAGGATCTAGAGTGGGACAAAATAATGTCTTACATAACTAACAATTGTCTCCAACTGTGAATCTACAATTATTAATATCCAGAGAGCTGTGAATCTTTGAAGAGAGGCAATGAACAGAGTAGCTCACCAAATCTGTTGCAGGTCCAAAGAGACAGGTATAGCTGCTGTGCCATGTGAAGAGGCCAGACTTGCTCAGACCTGGCATGCCCTGTGCAATGCCAGCAGTGTCTGGGTTTCCTGGACATTTTAACTTTCTTTCTGCCCATAAGTTTCCTCTAGTCATAATTAGAGGTTTTACATTTGTGCAATGGCTCAGACACGGAAGAAAGACATTCCAGGATAAGGTCATTGTATGTGCTGTGGGAAATAGACAGCAAGCCTGAAACATCTGGCTCTTGTTGGGTTTACAGCACATGGAGAGATCAGCTGCACAATGTGCCTGTTGCAGGTGAGAGCTTTCCACACATGAGCAGCTCCATACATGAGGACATGAATCAAACAAATGCATCTCTGTCCCTACTAAAACCTTTGCACTCTTTAAGGTTTAAAGCTCAGTTAGGCTCCTAATTCCAGAATTGGGAAATTCCCCCTTCTCCCCATAGATTCCAATATGTACTGATGCAGAGCTCTCTTTGCCTGTGTCTCTCCCACTCTAATGCTCTTTCACACCCACATTGATTGCAATGTAGTTCACATGCACAGCCTTCTGCAAAGAGCATCCTTCGTTAAGCAGCAAAGCTCTTCTTTCCCTCATCCCCCTTTTATTCAATAGCCTTGTCAGGAGCGTTTGCACCTGTCCTCTCACACTCAGCTGCTCCCTGTTTTTGCTGAAGATTTCTTCTTTTCAGTGCAGGACATGAAAAGCAGAGAGTTTCATTGGCTGGGAGGAAAAAAAAATCCTCTCTAAAACAAAGCTACTAACAGAGCAGAGAGCAAAAGAGAGCGAGGGAAAGAGAAAGAGATAGTGAGCCTGCAGGGAAAGCAGCTTAAAGGGAAGTGTAGGAGGAATACCGAATCTAGACTTGCAGCAGGTCTATTTTTCATAAAGATAATAATAAAGAATAATACGGTGTAATTAGGGCACAAAATAACACTAATTGTTGAGCGCTTGTCTGCAGCTTTCACTAAGAGGGAAAGAAACAAGAGGGCTGAGCAGCTCCTGCTGGCATTGGCACTGAGACATGTTTTCCCAGACTCACCTGAAGAATCACTGCTGAAAGTTAGAAATGTAAATTACATTTCAAGGCTTTTCTTTTTTTTAATTCCATTAGTAATTCCACTGAGCCAGGTGTTTGAGGACTGGTGTGAGTGTACTGACCAGCACAGCACCACAAAGTCATTCCTATTCCAGCCCTGAAAACCAAGAATGCACAATTTGTGTTTCTTCCAGAGCTAGTCTGAATGTTGGAAACTGGTATAATCTATTTCTTGTCTTCTGCACTCAGCCTGCAATGGGGAGACCCTTTGCCTTTCCATTGCTATAGGCTCCGCTCCTTGTATTATAACAAAACCATACTTACAATGCTATAAATGTCTTCTGCAGCCAGCATGACACAAAAGCAAATTCCCATGTTTAAAGAGCGGATTCAGTTTGTACACCTTCCTTACACTGAGGTGGGAAAGGAACTATTCCTGATTCAGAGCGGTTGGTGCTGGGTTGAGTAGCTTTTCAGAGAGCCATATAATACAGACCTGCTCTGATCTCATTCAGGTACTGAAAGACCAATTGTCACCAAATTGGATTTATTCCTCACAGTTTCTTATCCTCTGTCGAAAATTACTTTCCCTTTAATTTTCTACACAGTTTTCTTAAATAAGGACATCAGTCTCTCTGAAAGAAAATCTTTGATTCAAAGTTCACAGTGTTGGTTTCTAGCACAAATATAACTGTAGCTCTGCTCAGAAGAAAGTGATTATTTTCAGAGTCCTTTAACATATACTGTATTGAAAAAGGACATTTTCCCCACAGTGCAAGAAACTGCCTTACTGAAGACATTTCTGGATAATCCCTTTCCTAGGGATGTGGCTGTAAAACTCATTCAACTTTAGGTGGTCATTTTCCAGAGATTTTAATAATTTTAAGGTTTTATGCTACAAAATCACTGCAAAGAGCTTACAACTACGAGTTGCAACTGAAGAGGAAATAGATTGGAGATAGAGCAGTGGAAGCTGGAAAAACTGTAGACAAGGAATGCAGGCAAAACAAAATAGCAGCACAAACTCCCAGACTAAATGTTGGAGGTGAGGAGACTGCCCTGGTTAGCAGTCTTAGGACAGAGAGCCCATATTTTAAACAGGATAAAGATGAGGCTTTACTGTGAGATCTCTTCCTCCAGTCTGCAATCTCAGTCCAGCCATACCAGCATTTGAAAGACTGAACCACACTGAATCCCCAGATAATAGCTCTTCCTTTGCCTTTGTCTGAAGTATATTGGTGGTGATAGAGGGATGTGTTATCACACATATGTGTTCCTTCTTATCTGGAGAGCTGGAGCTTTGTATTGCTTAGAAGTTACCAGCTCCCTGGGATGCTCTGACATTCACACATGTAGTCCTATGATAGTAAATCGGGTTTTAGTATTCAATACCTTATTCTTTGCCACTTGCCCTGAGAACACCTCACTGGCAGGTCAATACAGACAATGTAAGTTATGAGGTTCAAAGAGAAATTAATAGGTTTATGTGTAAGATAAGTTTAAAAGATTTTTATCATTCTTTGTCATCCAGCTAACCATCTGTCAAGACACTTATGTTACTTTGCAGCTGGGATCCAGTCCACAAGAAAAGCTTCACCTTGAATACAGCTTTCACTGGGGAGGATGCTGCTTTGTATCTCCCCTATTGTTATACACCCAAACTCTCTATGGGTGATTATATTACCTTAAAGCATTCTTCAAGCCAAAAGTTTATTGTGAGTCACCATTTAGTCAGGGGTCTCATCTTAACACTCCCCCTACAGGGTAGCTGACTGAATCTGTCCTTTTAATAACAGTGATGCTCTTTGAACATAGTGATTGGTCTTTGAATATGACTAGGCAGAATTATCTGCTAGCTAGAACATATTAATGAATGTTATTTATTTAGTTATAAGAACACATTAACCCATTACAAAGTAAAGGTATTTTTCCAGCTGGGGGAACAATATTTAAACCTCAGTGCATGCCTTTTTAATATGGAAAACTATTTGGGTAAGATAGCAATGATTCCTTAAGCAAGTTCAGAAATAGAATAATATATGGTTTTCATTATTAGGTTTTGACTGCTATGAGACAGAACAATTTGGAGGTAGGTGTGTTTTGGATAAAAGTTGCTCTGACTATGGCTTTGAGAGATATCCTGATGGAAGTCCATACTTTTGACAGTTTAAGGAAGCTGAAGTGCTTAGAACTTCAAATAGTCATTACTAACAAAGCCACATAAATAATTAGGTAAATACTGTGCAATTATATTTACATAGAGAAGTAAGTGAAAAGTAATTTGAGTATTTGTTTTCAGTGATGGTCTATCATGGTTTGCATTCATGCTTCCAGGAATCCACACAAAAGCACCAGATGAAAAGAAACAAAAAGTATGAAAGGTTTCTGGTTTAAGCAAATTGTTTGCTAATGACATCTTTCTTATCAGCCAGTTTGTTGCTGAAATTAAATTGTGGCCTATGTTTTCAGCAGTTTGAGACTTGATTATACTTCCTGATCTAAATTCTGTAAATCAATGCAGTTACAAAATATCTCCATGTGTTCACATTTAACAACAGTGGCATGATCATTGTTTGCTGAATTTGAAAATTTCAGGTTTCCCTCATCCTCAAATCTGTCCTGTGTGTGGATCTGTGCTGCAAGAAACCCTGCCCAGGGGTATTCAAAGAAAACAATCTTTCATTTTACAGATGATGAATGAAAGAAGAGATCGATGAAGTGCTTTCTAGAGAGAGCAAATCTTTTGCAGAGCCTGCATTGAACTTATGTTGTTTGATTCCCTTCTCAGGCATGAGATGAGCAATGAGCTCATCCTGCTCCTGCACTGACATCACTGAAATAACCATAAATGGGACCATGGCAAAACTGCAAAGTTTTGATGCTTTAAAGACTGCCTGGAGGTGAATGCAGTGGCCTTACTTTGGTGCCCCCTCCTTCTTGTCCTTTTTAGCAAGAGTGTAAGTGTTAATCAATTAATCATTTCTGAAGTTTAATCAAGGGCTGAAGTTGTAATCAATTGGCAGCCCAATGGAACACAAGGATGTTTGCCTGGCTGCCTGCCTGCCCCTCCAAGCTTAATTAGCAATTAGCTCTGCTGAGTGACCCCTTGATCCTGCACAGTTTAGCTGGAAGAAATGTATCCAAGTGGTAATTTCACCTTTTGCCTCCATTATTTGGTATTATTCTAACTGTTTATTAAATTCTCAGCCTCTCCAGAGTATGCATAATGGGAAAATCTTTAGTCAAACCTGCAATTACTGTAATGAGAAGATATAATGGAGTTATCATTAAAGAAGCTGAAATATTTTCTTATTTTCTCTTCCCTTCTTTACTTATAAACACCTTTTTCTTCGTCCCCTTAAACTGCAAAGAATTGACATTTCTAGTAGAACTCACCAAGAAGAATTTGTGGCAAAATGAGTTGCAGAAAGAACCACAATGAAGGGATCTCACACCAGTCTGTCAGGACTGGAGGTTTCCTGGAGTAACCCAGTTCCTCATAGTTTTGCAAAGGTAGATCTCAGATTCTGTACCTTACTGACATGTCAGATGATGATATTAGAGGAAAGCATGGGGCATAGCTGCAAAATGTGTTGTTCTACCATATTTAATTATTGCTTATTTATTTCATTAAACATCCTGGTTTTCCAGCTCTTTCTGAAGTACCTCTGTAGGCAGATAACAGACTGTCAGAAGCTGGAAGTGATTCACTGGAAGATCAGCCTTGATTTGAGATGAATAATCTAGAAAGGGCAAGAAAACACTGAACCTTTTCTAGAATGTGGAGAACACATTTTAACATTGGATAAGGACTCTCGTACTTGTGTAAGTGGTTGCAAAAGCTACTATAAACATAATAAAAGGAAAAAAAAACCCCTCCATTATTCCCAAAACATTACTAGCCTCTGCTGAACAGCCAGTCTTATAATAGATGCTAAGTACTCTTCCCAAACATTGACATCTGTTAAAGAGGTTTAGCAGCCACTGTGCTTACATCTTCACAAACTCAGACTACTTCTACAATTAAAAAAATACAGCTTTAATAGTTACACAAACACAGATACTTGAATAACTGAGATAAACCCAGATTTCCTGACAAAGGAAATCAGCTGACAGTCTCAGCAAGCTGTTAACCTGTCTGGGGTCTAGATCACTTCATCATAGTTGAATTAGTGTTGTGGAACATACGTATAAAGTAGCAAAGACATCTTCCAAAGTGTCTCATCTCAGTTTCTGAATGTCAGCTGCAAGGACTATCTCCTCAAGGTCATGGGTTTGAACTTCTCCTCCCTCTCTAGTCTAAAGAAGTAGAGGCCAAGATTGGTTATGCATTTAGGGCAACATGAGGACACAGGATCATCTGAGGGGTCTGAGATTAATAGCAGTAATACCACAGTTGTATAAAACTGTCATAAACAATATTCCCACTGGAGAAGTGGATAAAATACTGACTTTACACAGAACAATAGTTCTGGGAGAAGGCTCCTAAATTATTCCTTGGGATATCTTGCTGTTACAGAGGCATGATGGATGTCCATGCATTACTGGTGCCATCTCAAGCCATCAGAAGTGTTGACATAGATGAAGCATTTTGATTAAGTGTTCCTGTTCAGCTTTATATATTAAAAACTGTATTGTGTGGAGAAGCAGAACTCTCACCTTTGCTCCATCTTTATTTATATTCTTACCATATAACAAAAGTAGAATGAAACAGCTGGAAAGACTAAACTGATCTCAACACTTTCATGCTCACTAGAGGCAAGGCCATCTTTTGGTGGCTGTAGATACATCCAATTCTAGGGGTTTGCATCTATTTAAGTAACTATCTGTTGATGTACTTACTCTTGAGGTCTAAATTACTCCACCTGCAATAGATCGTGTGTCTGTGCAGCACCTAGCACAGTAAGTGCTGGTTCATGTGTAGGTCTTTTAAGTGAATAGATGCTTCTTTGTAGCTCCTACTGAACAGATGAAGATGATTCCTCTTTTCCCTGCCCTTGTTGTATGACACCGTAGAAGAAAAGTCAGATAATTAGGGGTGACTGTTGTTGATTCTTAATTTGCTTCAGAAATTACTGAAGCTGTAATAAAGAGCTTATAAGGGACAACTGATTTGCACATTTTTGAGAACTACACCACAGAACATTACACAGGTCAGAGTATCAGTATCTGCTAATGCCTCTTGTCTCTGATAGGACTGTTGTGCCAAGTTTATAGAGGGCATTTGCTGCTAATAATGTATTAACAGGAGCATAAGAAATGTCCCAACACAGCACAAATTAATATACAGAGCAATAGCTGTAATGAGGCTATAAACTGAAATTCAACACCTTCAAGCAGGGCTGTATTTTCCAATTTTCCAGGCAGGAAAGCACTATATAGTTGGTGACCCTTTTATAATGGAAATAATAATATATATTACATAAACATAAGATCAATATATATTGAAGCAATTAAATATGTGTCCTGGGTTCAGCAGTAGCACGTGTTTTTTCTCCTTCTTAGCAGCTGGTGCAGCGCTGTGTTTTTGACTTTCAGCCTGGGAACAGTGCTGATAACACCGATGTTTTTAGTTGTTGCTAAGTAATGTTTAGTCTGACCAAGGACTTTGTGAGTCTCGTGCTCTGCCAGGGAGGAGAGGAAGCCGGGAGGAAGCAGAGACAGAACACCTGACCCAAACTAGCCAAAGAGGTATTCCATACCACAGCATGTCATGCCCGGGGAGGTAACTGGGAGTTACCTGGAAGGGCACTCTCTCTGCTTGGTCGGGCTCGTTTCATCGGGTGGTATTGTCTTGTTTTAAGACATCTTTATAGTATTCTGCAGCTGAGGAGAT
>JAVHNF010016960.1:0-10105 GCA_034783455.1 Micropsitta finschii | reverse complement strand
CCCCAGTTTGGAGGGAGGGCTGTGCTCTCCTGGGGTCCCTTCAAGCTCAAGACGAGCCCACAAGCCATGCCCTTGGAACCAGGGCAGATGCCGGTGCCGTAGGTGGCATCTTGGAGGGGTCAGCGTGAGCCCTGCCCTCCCAGGACCACCCAGCTCAGCTGCTTTGTGCTTCTCTCCGGCCACAGGACTACCTGCTGCAGTGTCTGGTAAGGTTCCGGAGCAGGAGCCTGGGCACTCAGGACAACAAACTCAATGAGCACGTCTCCCAGGATCCGCTGCTCTCCAGGACCCCAGGACCGGTGACTCCCAGTGCTCCGGGAGCAGAGGTACGTGAGCGTGCTCCTCACTTCCATCCCGCTCGGCCAAGGTCTGATGCTTTCCTCTGCCTTCCCCAAGCTCCTCAGCTCGGAGGCTTTGCAGGGCTGGACCCTGGTTCCTGCACGGAGACAGTGAGGGGTTCCCTGTCCTTGCCTTGGGCTCAGGACTCTGAAGTCTGCTCCTTGCAGCCGGCTGCCACAGTCCTCTGCAGGCTTCACAGGGCTGCTGGGCAGACAGCCGGGAACCAGGACCCACGGGGCCCCTCTCTCCTGCTCGTGGCCTGCTCTCATCCCAAAGCCAGGAAGCGATGGGTGTCTTTGGGGTGTGCGGTGATGTCCTGCCCCAACAGCCCCCGGAGGCAGGAAGAAGGTCTCCAACCCCTCCATGAATGGGGCTTGGGGACGGCGTTCGTGCTGGGGCTTCGTGGGTGCTAGAGGACATGGTCTTTCCAGGTGATGGTGCCGGGGACCTCGCAGCCCCCTGTGAAACCCAGGAAGAAACTGGTTCCAGTGGAAGGAGCGGAGCCTTATGCCCGTAAGTGCTGGGGCCCAAGGGCTGTGCTGGGGGTGAACCGGCTCTCCAGGCTCTGCCCTGTCCTCTGAGCTTTTTCCCCTTTTCCCCCCTCCAGGTTTGCGAAGCAGCTTTTACACCTTTGCCCAAAAGGTGCCCCACGACCACTGGAAATGGTTCGGCCGAGCCCTGAATCTGCTGGAGAACGATATTGCCCTGGCAGAGAAGGAGGGCGGGCTGGAGGTGTTGATCGAGATGCTCAAGAAGTGGCAGGAGAAAGGATCGATCGACACCTCCGTGAACACGCTGCTGGACACCCTGTACCAGATCAGTCTCGGCGGGGTTGCGGAGGACATCTCCTGCGACCTGATCAAGGAGGGCTCTTTCCAGTATGAAACGAGCTGAAGGAGCAGGGCAAGCCCCGCATCTCCCTGCTTCAAGCTGAGGCTACAAATACCTCTAAGAACACTGGAGTTTTATCTTCCTGTAGCCCTGCTGTGACTCTTCGGTAGCCATCGCACAGCTGGAGCCGGGAGTTGATCCTCTCATGAAGTGCAAACCTCGTGGTCCTCTCTGCTGAAGCCATGGGCTCATTGTTGGTGCTTCCTTATGAAATCCAAGATGGGGCTTGGAATTCACTGGGTCAATGCAAAGAGCCCTAAACTACTGCAAGCTGCCTCTGGCATGGTCTCACGTGGGAGCTCTGGTACTATATGGATGTCTTCAGGACCAGTGCAGAGAGGGCAGGATGCAGGCATCCCTCTGGCTTTTAACTGGATCGTCCTTTTTGGGGGTGCTCCTGGCATCATGCAGTGGCTTCTGCTTATAGGACATTTCTAAGCTGACCAGCAAGCTCAATACTGTATGCTCAGTGGGCATGCATTAACTGAGTTCTGGGGTTACCTTCTCAAAGCTGTTGACCGAACACCTTGTAGGTGGTAGTGCTTCTGCTTGCTGCCAGGAATCAGCTTGAAACTGGACTTTGAGGGGAGAATGGGAATGGTTTACAATGGTGATCCCTGGGGTCGCAGGCTCTGCTGTCCCTGTCTCAGCCCGCTTGGGAAGATGAATGCACTGAGGTCCGAGCATGACGGTGGGTACCTGCCATCCATCCTCCAGCTTGATGGGCTGCTCCTCACTGTGCCTCTTGCTCCGGCCCTCACCCATTGCTCAGGGACAACGTGGCTGGAAAACACAACTACTGCATTACTGGAGCTGGTGTGTGCTGCATCCCAGTACAACCCAGCCCAGCAGGACCTGCCCTCCCCACTGGGCTGGGAGAGTGTGAGGGGCATCACCACCCCCTCGCTGGCATCCCTCCCGCTGCTGCCCATTCACCCCAACACTTTTAAAACCCCCAAACGACCAAGCACAAGCAGCAAGGTTGTATTTATGTATTTATTAAGTAATGTAAACCTGTACAGATCTTAACTTAAAAGCGAATATAAAAATAGTGTTGTTTCTTTATGCATGGGTGTGTTTTTATACAGAGCTCTGGCCCAGCCAGTTTCTTATGTCCAGTTTTTACATGTCTCTTTATCAAGGAATAAACATTTAAAAAAGCCTCCTGATTCCTCATCTGGGTTTCTTCCCCCCCATCCCTTTGCTCTGCCACGGACACCGAAGGAGCTGGACCAGATGCTCAGCACTGAGGATGCAGCCCATGGCATCATCGCGCCAGCATCCCACTGGGAACGCTCCCCGCAGCCATGCAGCCAGGGAGAGCCCTCAGCACCAACCTGGGTTATGCCTTTACCCCCACACCACGAGTCCTGTGCTCTTGAGGTGCCCGCAGGAGGCCGAGACCTCGGTCCCTTGGGTGTGCAGGGTTGGGACCCTGGGCCCGAGCGATGCTGTGAGCCCGTGCTGGGGCTGCTGCTGCGGGGGGTCCAGTGACACCCCCCAGGGCTCTGTTGCTATCAAGCTGCATTGCAATCCATGCAGTGCTCAGTGAGAGAAGGGCTCTGCCCGCCCCGAGTGCCCCTTTGAGCTTTCCCCCCAGCCTCTGCCCTGTGGTTTGATCCATAACAGGGCTCAGAGGCCAGCGGTCAAAGCAGGAGCTCTCAGGGACCTGGCAGGAGGCTTCGTGCCCAGGGTCTTGTCCTGGGCAGCCCCAATGTGCCTCTGTGCATGCAAACCTGGGCAGGAGGCTCCTGCAGAGCCAGGCACATGCAGGGGGTAGTGCCGGGACACGGGCTCAGCTCCCAGCCTGGTGAAGGCAAACAGGGCTCGGAAGCAGCCCGGATTCAAAGGGAAAGAAACTTTCATCCTACCTGGAGCTGCAGCCTTGCTCCTGCAGCTGAGGATGAGCATGAGCATGAGCATGCGGAACGAGGGACTCCAAGGTGCTCTACTGAGGCCAGGCGGGAGGAGGAGCACGGAAAAGCAAGAGGACACCACCCGGAGCATCCCTGCTGGGAGCATCCCTCCAGCAGTGGCTTCTCCCAGGGATGGGGCTTAAAGGAGCATCTCCATTCCCAAGCTGAGGCAGGCGGGTGGGCAGAGGTTTGGGTCTCTCCTGCTCACCCTCCGCTTGCCCGTCAGTCCTGCAGAGCCCTCCTCCTTGCGGTAGGTACCTGCTGTGCTTGTGCACCTACGAGGTGGGACATGCAAAGTCAGTCCGATGGGAAAGCCACCTCTCGTTGTACAAGGCGTTGATGGCTGGATCCTGCCGAGCTTCCCTGTCCCTGTCCATCCCAGGAGCGCTGGTTGGAGGGTGCTGGCGTCACCCCAAGCAGGGCACAAGGAAGCCCCGTGTCCAGCAGCCGCTTCCTCCCAAACACACAGGGACCACGCTGGGCTTTGAAAACACCATTTATTACAATGGAGCCTTCCAGGCTAAAATCCCAAGCCAAGGGCCTGGGGTTGGTTTCTGCTGTGGCAGGTTGTGACGGGGCCGTGGGGTTGGGGTTGGGGAGGGGGCTTGGGTTTTGCTGTAGCTTTTCCTGTCGAGCAAAACAGGGTTGGGAAGCAGGAACGAGGCAGCTCCTGAGCTCCTGCTCCCGAACCAGGACAGAGCCCACTGGTGAGCAGAAGGGATGCTGCGGTGCCTGCAGGCAGCGGGGGACCAGGGTCCCCTGCACTGTGCCTGACCCTGCTGCAAGTCAAAGGGGGTGGCAGAGCCCCCCCCCCCCCCAGCGGCTCCGGCTGCCCAGGGTGGTGAGATGCCATCAAACCAACCCCGTCCCACCGCTCCTGCTCACACATCACAGTGGAAGCCGATGGGTTCTCCTTCTCCTTCTTCCTCTTCTTTTTCTACTTCTTCTTCTTCTTCCTCGCGCTGCTGATGTTCACCGGAAGAAACAAAAACACCCCCAAAATAGCCCCACGCCAGCCCTCGTGCTCCTGTAAACGGGAGTTTTTCTCCTGCTGCTCGGTCCCTGCAGCGTGCACGGGGAGAGCAGGGCTCCAGGAGCTGCTGCTTCTGCTGCTGCGCATCCACAGGGATGAGCCCCTGCTGCCATCGTCTCCTCCAGGCCTTCGGCTGGTGGCGTCTGCTCCACGCCTGGCGCTGGGGCAGGGCACCCCCGTTCCTCCTCCTCCTCCTCCTCCCCGGGATGCTGGAGCCAGGGCGAGGAGGGGCTCTCAAACCACAGCCGAGGAGGAGGAAGAGGAGGAGGAAGAGGAGGCTGTGGCTGCCGACGATGAAGGAGAGGAGGAAGGGGAGGAGGAGGCGTTCCAGAAGAGCCAGCGCCTCTTGGGCTGCCGTTTGAGGTGGAGGTAGTCTTCCTTCTCCCGCTCCTTCTTCGCCCGCTGGTAGTGATCCTCCTCCTTCAGGTACCACACCGGCGGCCAGCGATGCTTCTCGAAGTACTCCTGGTTCTCTGCAGGGAGACCGGGGTGTGTGTGGGGGGGGTGAGGGCAGTGCTGGGACCCCCGGAACCCCCTTTCTCCCCGCCCCGGCCCCCACTCACCTCCCGACATGGCCTTCATGTCGCGGGGGAACTTGCGGCAGACGTTGTTGTAGTTGGTGCAGATGTGATGCAGGCACCAGTCCGCGAGCTGGTAGGCGCAGTGGAACTGGGAGAGACGGAGCCCACATCAGAGCCACCCTCAGGCGGGTTCAAGCCATTCCCCTTGCCCTGTCCCTACATCCCTTGTCCCAAGCCCCTTTAGGCACTGGAGCTGCTCTGGGGGCTCCCCTTCAGGAGCCTTCTCTTCTTCCTTCCAGCCCTTTCTCCTACCTGAGCCAGCTCCAGGAACACGAGCACGTCCCCGTCGATGTCCACCATCATCTGTGCCGCCTCCATCAGGCCGGTGACCGTGTACTGCTCTGCGAGGGACGCACAAGGGTTAGAGCGGCTGGGCCCGGCTGACGCGGGAGCATGGGGGGGGTGCACGGGAGCATCGCGGTGTGGCCGGGGGGGGCACCTACCAGTGAGAGCCACCAGATGCGGCAGGCAGAGGCGGTTGGCGAGGATGATGAGCTTCATGTCGTCGAGGTCGGGGCTGGAGCTGAACTGCCCGGTGTAGAGGTACTCCAGCACCGCCCGCATGCAGCTCTTGCTGGTGTAAGGAAGTGCCTATTCAGTGAGAGAAGCTATTACTTCACTTACTAGAACATTTTGGCATAAGTTTAGCAATAAAATGTCCTTTCATTTGTGTTTACCTGCCTTTCAATGAGCTGTAATGTCTGTTTTCAAGCTTCATTGTTAAACTTATTCTGAAGGCAATTTAAAAAATACTGGATCTCAGTTTTTTCAGCCATAGTTGCTATGGTTACGTATATGCCAATATATATTTGGATAAAAGGAGGAAAAGCATCAGACTGTTTTGACTCTTGAAAAGGAGAGCACTATGTTCCACAGCTAAAAGCATGACTAAAGACCAGATTTCATCTGCTCTGCTTCAAGTCAGTGGAAGCAGGGCTAAACCCCATACCACCTCCATCTCCCACAGACCACGGACCACTGTGAAGACTGACCACCCAGCCTGCAAAAGCACCACTGCTACCTCCGCACAATCATGCCTGGCAGGGCAGGCAGGGTATCTGCATTCACCAGATACATGGGATGGATATCATGCCTTAGACTGGTGCTCTGCACCCTTACGCAAAGCACCTCAACCATTATTCCCTTTTCTGCTCACCATCACACTTTCACTACATGGTTTTCCAGTATAAGGTGTATGTATTCTGTGTCACTTCTAATTTTGCTTTACTTTGTAAATAAAGAAGGGGTTACTTTCCCTCCTTTCCTCACAGTTCACTCTCTTTGGTAATTGAGATTTAACTTTGTGGTACTGAATCAGACATGCTTCAGTTTTCAGAAACACAAAATCCAGGTCTAACAAGTTATTGTTTGATTCCAGGGACACCAGTGAATTGTATTTTGTGCCAAAATCAGGCCAGTCAGGTTGGCCACGATTTGAAGCAAGCAGGAAAAAAAATAATCTAAAGGAATTTCGCAGCATTGTTTCTTTACAGCTGTTGTGGTTTAATCCCCGTAAGTATCTAAAGCCCACACAACCACTTGCTTACTCCTCTCCGGGGGGAAGAGAGAGAGAATCAAAAGAGCAAAAGGTAGAAAACTAATAGTTTGGGATAAAGGCAGTTTAATAAGAAAAAGAAAAGGGAAAAAAAAAAAAAAAAAAAGAAGAAAAAAGAAAATAAAATTATGGAAAAAAACGCAATTGCTTACCCCCAACCAGCTAACCCCCAGCCAGTCCTCAAGCAATGACAGTCCTGACAAATTTTCCCCAGAGATGTTATTGCTGAGCACCATGTCATATGTATGGAAAATCCATTTGGTCGGTTGGGCTCGGCTGTCCTGGCTGTGTTCCCTCCAACTTCTTGTGCACCCCCAGCCTACTCACTGGTGGGGTGAGAGGCAGGAAAGGCCTTGGCTCTGTATAAGCACTGCTCAGCAAGAACTAAAACATCCCTGTATTATCAACACTGTTTTCAGCACAAGCCCAAAAACATAGCACCATATCAGCTACTGTGAAGAAAATTAACTCTATCCCAGTCAAAACCAGTACAATAGCATTTTAGCTTTTCACTGTTCCCAAGTACCACAGTAATTCAGGTCATAGTTGTTATTTGAAGATTTGTACTTTTGTTAGCGTGGAGAAAATGTGGTTACCTCGCAACTACGTCTGCATTGCAAGATCAAATTCTGTAGCATTACTGCAAGGCATTGCTTCTGGCACAAAGAACTTTAGTGCATGTGAATTGGTTTCAAATCTCCCAAAGGTGATTCTTCCACCTGTCTTGCAAAATTATAGGACACCTTTTTTTTAAAATGAGCATAGTTCTTACAAGAGCACAAATCAATTGTAAGCAGACTCTAACTCAAGTGGTTTCAAACAAGAAGTCTTACAGCTCTTTGTTTGTCAAAATTATAGAAGCTGCTTCTTACTGCATGCACAAGATGTAGCCCTGAACAAGCCTCAGAACAGAGAAGATCCACAAATAAACTATTCCTCCCCATGAGCCAAAACCCATGGCAAAACATTCAACAGAGTTTTATGAGCTGATCCAGCTGAACCGAGCAAGAACAATTCCTTATGGCTATTATAGTGACCAGGTAAATTATGAATATGCATGTGCTACCTCTTTCTTACCATCAATTGGAGAGAGGCAGCAAGAGGAACAAGATGTTGAAAATTCCTCCCCCTTGGGAAACCTCCATTCTACCTGTGTTTATGTTCTATTCCAGTGCCATGAAAACTAATATTAAAATTACATTGTATTAATACATTTCCACAAAGCCTGAGCAAAAAGGAGATAGTCATTACTGATATTAAGCTGCTGATACTTACATAATTGCTTGCCTTTATCGGTCTTATTATCAAATGCTCTTGTTACAGCTAAAGAATTACCTATAATCACTTGAGCAGAGAGGATTTTAAGCCTGATCAGAAAAGAATCATTTAACATTAATTAAAATACTGCCCGTGCACTCTGTATTTGGCTTGACAGTTTGCAGAAGCAGCCTGTTAAACAATTCCTGCTAAATGCAGAGATAAAGAAAGGTATGTCTGTCCTGAGTGCACAACTGGGAACTGGAAACATGATTTTAGTCCATTTATAAAGTTTTCTCATTAGGTTTCAATTCAGCAGCAATGCCACAATGGTATTTAAAGGATATTCAATCACTCATGACAGAAAACCTAGAGTGACACTGCAACAAATAGTGTTTGATTATTACCAATCTATCATGTCAGTTAGCAGGAGGAAAAGATACATTTCAATTGATTTCAAAAGACTGCTGTGACAAATGCATTCCAGGAAGGTGGGCAGCAACAGATTTCAGATTCTGATTAATCTGGTATACACAAAACTGCATACCCTGGCCTTTTTTAAGCACACAACACACTCTTCAACAGAAAATTTGGTCAGCCACATGAGCAAACACTGCATTATTTTCTTTCCAGTCTGTTATTTGATTCTTATGTTTGTAGGCTCAAGCTGACCAGCACATCAATCTGTTCAGCTCTCCAAGAGGTAGTGGCTGCAACATTCAGTAAAAATCTGGACTTCTATTCATTTGTTATATTGTGACCCTAAGTAAGAAGTGAAACAGAGTCTTTAAGAAAATGACCCAAAATACCTGGAAACTGTAGAAGTTTGTTGAATTACATAGGAGAAAGTAATACAATTGACCAGACTATGCTCCAGTTGTGGTAGAAAGGGAATGTTACCTATAGAAATGCATCGTACAATCTGATACCTTCAGCTGCTCTGAGAAGTACCAGGGTCTACAGAAAGGTTTCCTTCAGTAAGCAGACCTGTTTGTCAAAGAAACACCTCCACTGAATTATTTTTCCCTTGCTGTGGACACTGGTAGTGAAACCTGGTGTGTAGTGCTCTCCAGAAGAAATGTTTGCCCATGTCTTCTGTGTTCCCAGGTTTGTCTGCTGGTAAACGGAAAAGCCATTGTGTTCCCAGGTGTTCCCAGGTTTGTCCCAGGTAAACAGAAGAGCCATTGACCTTCCAAACACAAAGGAAGCATGAAGTAAAAATAGTATGTTCAAAGCCAACACCCTCCAAGCAGAGAGTACTTTATACAGAGGTTACCAGCATATATGATTCCTTACAAATGGTTCCATTACAACATGGAAAGCCTTGGAAGTAGGTTAAATTTATTTGTTAGATTGGCTAGTGATTAAAACAAAAAATTGTCCTTTCAGGAATTCATTTTCCTTTCCATATGAGTAAGACAGCCGGACATCTTTCATCTTTCCAGGTCTTTTCCACTCACAATTTTTTTTTTTTTTTTTTTTTTTTTTTTTTTTTAATAAAGGTCCCTTAGAAGTAGATTTTCAAGGCTTAAGAAAGGAGGGGACCATGTGACTAGGGATATGGCTTTGAATATTACTGTCATGGAAGACTAAGTACAAGAATATGTAAAAAACACTGGCTCCTTCCTCATGCTCCTTTTGCATTAATTCTGATAGGGCAATCAACAGAAAGAGAAGTGTTACCCCTTTTGCTAATGTGACTAATGATTAACTAAGACTGTCTAGCACTGAGGGAAATATTCCAACAATTAATGGGGAAAGTGTGAAATGTAATTCTTCATTAGGTGAAGAACTTGAGAAAAAAAATAAGTTTAACTGTAATTAATGTCGGCTGATGTAGTGAAAAAACAGGAGAATTAATCCTATGGCTCAAAGTCTTGTTCTCTGATGTACCAGAGATACATCGTAGGTAAACATATATTGCCTTCACATTGAGAAAATGAACCAGAGTATGAATCAATGTGAGGCAGTTGTTCATTGGAATGACTGTAGATAGAGACCTTTTTGGCACTTCTTCCCCATTTCCTCCTTCTGGCAACTGGCAGGAAGCATAATAACCTTGGACAACTCCCAGTAGACTGATCCATAACAGAGGCTTTTGAAACTCCCTGAATTTCAAATAGAGCTGCTGACTTCTGCATCATAAAGCAAAAAGGAAATCAGACAACCAGCTTCTTTCCATACATGCCCACAATTGCTGCTTTCTCACTGACACTACAACTATGGATGAATGTTTGAAAGTCTGATTTCAGATTTTTCTTAAGGTTGGTTTCTCAGGACAGATGTCTTTATTTCCAGTTGTAATGGCAACAACTTCCAGGAAAAACAAAACACAACAAAACAAACATCCCTAGTTTGCTTCACAGTGACACTACAGTGCAAGCTTTAATCATGACATGGTTTAGTGATGGACTTGGCAGTCCTGGGGCAAAGGTTGGACTTGATGGTTTTAAAGGTCTTTTCCAACCTAGTGGATTCTATGAGAGCTAACAAGATACTGAGCACAGTTTGTTCTGGTGTAGTAAGGCTACAA
>JAVHNF010016953.1:0-18196 GCA_034783455.1 Micropsitta finschii | reverse complement strand
ACTGCAACCTCAGTAACATAGATCTGAAGCTCAGCAAAATTTCAAATATATATTCAACACCTCTTAGAAATAAGGAGTTAAAAGATATCCAAGATATGAGACTTTGTATTTAGTGGATGGAGAAACAAAAATACTGCATCTCTTCTCCTCATTTCAGTGTACTTGGATTTAAAATTAATGTCAGTGAACTGAAGACATTGCTCCTGTCTGAAAAAAAAAAATAGGGTTTCCTGAATCAATGTCATCTGAAATCTTTGGCCTTAACCAATGTGTTTTGCTGCTACCCACACACAAGGCTTCTTTCCCCTAACCACCAGTATTATTGTCTTCTTTGCACCAGAGGGCAAGAACCCCTTAGAACCAAAGCTGAGGACTGCCTCTAAGGAAAAATCCGTTTTATTATTTTTTTCACTCATCATTTATTTACAAATACACATTATAACTTTTATATACATTGCACATTTACATGGTAGAAAAGTACAAAACTATATATTTAAATGAATTTATATTTAACTCGCCATGTTTGAAAATATAAAATTGCATCAGAAAAAAAGTATTATGAAAAGCAAGAAACTTGAACTGATAAAGCTTTGATATAATTTTTAGTGACACACTGATTGGGAAAGAAAACTGATTAGCTGCAAAATTTTAAGTGTAAATACTCAAAGGGAGACAGAGAATCCAAGGGAATGGGGGGAAGTGGAGGCTCTGGCCTTCTGTCCCTTGGCACGGAAGAATTTGAAGCCCTCTATAACCTGTCAAAAGAGGGTCCTGGTGTAAATGACCTTGTTTCCCCTCTTGGTCCTTCCCCAGCTTGAAGGTGCTGCATCTCAAATACCGACTTTGAGCATAGACAAGGGGAATGGCTTTAAACTTAAGCAGGGAAGGTTCTGGTTAGATATAAGGAAGAAGTTCTTTACTGTGAGAGAGGTGGGGCACTGGCACAGGGTGCCCAAAGAAGTGGTAAATCCTACATTCCTGGCAGTGCTCAAGACCAGGCTGGACAGAGCCTTGAGTGACATGGTCTAGAGTGACCCATGGTAGGGGGTCGGAACTAGGTGATCTTACAGTCCTTTCCAACCCAAACTATTCCATGATTCTAGATTCCATAGGTCCCTAACTCTAAGCACTTCCAAATTCCCCTCGCCCAACTGGGACAATTTCTGCAATCCAGTCCCATGATTTTGCACTATTCAAACCTGCCCCTCTACCTCCAATCCTTTCGAAACCTCCATCTCCAAATCTGTTTTTATCTCATTGCAATAGAGGTACAGCAAAGGCTTGTGAAATACTGGCCTAAAGCACATTTCCTCACCTGGTTCTGCAGCTTGTAAATACCAAACTTTTCTTCCATGTGGCCTTTACTTTCAAGTTTCTAATAGAAATGATGGACAAGCAGACACCACCATTCTGTGGCCAGTACAAGGCAGACAGGCAGGGATGCTGCATCCATTTCCTCCCAGTTTTTGTTTTTGGTTCCCAATGCTGGGGATGCCCAAGATCACTTAAGATAGTTCATCATCCAAGTCTCTGTCTTAGACTGTTAATGCCCACTGCTTGAAATTTGTATTCAGATGCCCAGGCTGAATCTAACAAGGAGAGGGTCATTTTAGCTGATGGCCTCTTTGCCACTTATAAGCAAAGAAACCCACCCCGTGAAATAAGCCAATGGGGGTTTCTGATAAACACACCAGTCTCCATTCAAAGTGGTAACTTTTGTCCAGGACAATCTTCATTTTCTGCTACCAAACTATGGGTCTCAGCCTTATATTCAGCACTGCAGATTTCATATTTGTGGCCTGCAGTTGTAGGAAAATTATCCTTCAAAAGATAATTCGGTAGGACCACAATATGGGACTTGCTGTTCAAAACAATAGGAATAAAACATTTCTTCTTTTCCCTAATTACCATGCCTAAAAAAAATAATTCAGGAAAAAAAAATCAACTTTATCTTCCAGAAATGTCGCATTTGCTTTGTGTCCTTCAGAATCCATTGATTTCTTCTCTCTTATTCCCCTGGAGTAATTGCCCAAACCTTTTCTGTCATCCACACTTTCTCTACCAGAAGCTACAGAAGTATATGCTATCAGTGTGTGTCAGAGGTGTTAACCTAAAGAGACAATATTAATGAAATACACAGATCTGTCTGCACAGCCTCTTTTACCCTTGCTCATTTGCACTCTTCAGGAAGCAAGGAGCACAGGAGGGATTTTCATGATGGTATTGTTTCAGATTAGTATGAAGAAAATCCTTGGTCCTTTCTGTGTGCTTGAGAGCCTGTAGCAATCATATTAATCTGGGGTCCTTATTGCTGCTTAATGGAATTCTTTTAATATTGACCCAAGTTTCTAGTAAATAGATTTGCATTGATCTGGTGATGTATAGAGCTCAAGTAAGTCTATCTATGTGTAAGCAAATTAAAAACCTTAAGCCTATACAGCCAAACTGTATAATCCCATGCTGAAAAATTGATCCTCTGATACTCTCCTAGAGACCTTTTCTTTCTTTTTAGGTAAAGAGACACCTCCAATTTCTTCGACAGAAAAAAGAAGATCAGCATAATATTTGAGACAGACAGATTTCACACTCATGAAAACCCAGCTCAAAGCCACCAAAATAAGTCTTTTTAACTAGAAACTGCACCTTGTATTGGGTAACACAGCACTGATACTTCACCAGTTGGAATGAATACGTAACTGTGTTGCTAGAGCATCATTCATCCTCGCTTTCCTGCCTGAGCACAGAGTTTGATAGTTTTGAAAGAAGGGGCTGACCAGAGCCTTGCTGGAATGGCAGCTGTCACCAAATTCAACACCAGCCTCACCCCAGCCATTCTCCTTTGAAGTCAAGTGATCTCAGTGTGCCCCAAAGAAGAGGGATGGATTAAGCTTTATTTCCATAACAAATGAGACTAAAATAATTGCTCAGTTTCACACACATCTTGACCCTCCAGCACATCTGTGCTAGTTGTAATCCTTGTCTAACGTATTCCAGGCTACCAGCACACGGCTAGAAAAAACACAGTTGCATCCAAGATGCCTGATTGCATATAAAGATCAATCTACATCTTGGCAAACCACAGACCTATAAGCTGGAGGTCATTTTTGCGTTACCCACTCAATTCATGCACATACCACTGTTGTATGCTTATAGTTTGTGAGCAGATAAAACACAGAAGCCTGGCAAAACCAGTGGTCAGGCTGGCAGAGCTCGTGCAATGGGGATGGAGGATGAGCAATATCTCAACGCTTACCTTACTGGGTGGGAAGGCAGCAGAATTCTGTCATGCAAGAAGTCACCTTATTAGAAACATTATCATCAAACACTGACCAACAAACTTTAGAACCTCTCCATTGTAAGCATAAACAACTACGACTTCTCAAATTGAAGCAGATTTTGGAGGATGTGAAGAACTTCTGACTGGAAGATCTCTATCTCCAATACTTACGTGTGTATTTCCATCACTTATCAATACACAGATTCATTCAAAACAGCCTATCAGCAGAAATGACACCTTTTTAGTTACCATATACATCCCTGCCTCTGTTTCCAAGAACTGTTTTTATTACTTTCTCTGCAGATTTGCACTGCTAAGCTGAGACCCAGGACTGATATCTAGCCTCTCTTCTCCTGTGCGTGCAACAGCTCCACTGGAGGAGTTTCAGATGCAAGGTCAGGGGTGGTTTCTGCCTGATGGGCTTTCCACGTGCTTTAGTAAAACCAGCACAATACCTTGCTTTCATAACGAAGTTGTATACTTCTAATGATTTCTCAACACACACGTGTGATTATAAAGCGCTAAAATCATTTTCCTGCAGGACAGCTCTATGAACTTGCTTTGGGGTAACAAGTGAAAGCCTCCAAATCACCACCAGACCTAAACAGTTAGCAGAACAAGTATAGCCCATCCCTGCACCATAGCAAATCCACCTCCTGCCAGGAGCTCAGTGCTGCATTATGACTGTCTTAAAAAGCAGTGGAAATTTAAAGGGATACTAAAGAACACAAATCAGCATTGGTTTTAAAACCAGTCTTATTACAAAAGCAGTAAAGTTCTGGCTGCACAGAGCAAAAGAGCCTCACTATTTTTACCTGCAGGATCTCCAGGGAGTATAGGACATGACCAACCTCTCATTCTCTAGGTGGAGAAGCAAACAGATATAAAGGGGGAGTAGCATGCCCTGACCCCTCAAGCAAGGCAAGGGGCTGCGCTGACTGCTTGTGCCATGTTCCTGAGTCCTGCCTACTTCAGCCTCCTGCCCCAGCCTGGGCTGGAAAGGTGACCTGCAGGAAACTCAAAACAAGCCATTACTGTTTTGTGTCAGCTCAGAAAACCACAACAGGGCCAGGCAGGGAGGGGGGGTAAGGCTGGAGAGGAAGTCAAGGAAATTCACTTTGGCAGAAAATAGCAAAGCCTTTTTCTGAATGTTAACTATCTAATTTAATGAAGTCTAGAGATCAGTAGAGACAATTGTCACTGCCAGCTTTGATGCATATCACAGCTCCAGAATACAAGTCAGCAAATGCATCCAGCATACAAAGGGGAAAACAAAACCAAGGCCTTTTGCTCTCATGATCCTTTAAGAAAATCCAAAAATCTGACCCTTTGCTCTCATGATCCTTTAAGAAGAAAGATCACCTTTCAAAACTATGGAGGAATAAAAGCCTTCCCAGTCAGAACAAGTCAGCAAGGAAAGGGAGAGGGAAATCACAAGGCAAAAGAGTACACAACTGTCATTTCTCTCTGTCAGTCTGTGGTGCCTTTCAGGCTGTCAGCAGGAACCCTTACGGGCTGAAAACCCCTACGTGGGCTGGGAAATTAAGGAATAATTCTGTCATCCCTGTCAGGGAGCAGGCTTGTACTTTTCCCTTACAAGCAACTAAGTCTGCTGTGCCTTCATGGCAGTCCTCTTCTTCCAGGCACACACTGCTCCCATGCAGGTGGGGTCCTCATATCCTCAGCTCCATCAGGGGGTGATGAGGCACTGGAATGGGTTGCCCAAGGAAGTTGTGAATGCTCCATCCCTGGCAGTGTTCAAGGCCGGGTTGGACAGAGCCTTGGGTGACATGGTTTAGTGTGAGGTGTCCCTACCCATGGCAGGGGGGTTGGAACTAGGTGATCTTGAGGTCCTTTCCAACCCTAGCTATTCTATGATTCTGTGATTCTGAGACAAGATACGACTGCAGGCTCCATGTTTAACAGCAGTTTTCAAGTCCTTAAGCCCAATTTTCTAACAGTGAAGTCGTTCCTTTCGGCTTTAATCCTTCGTAGGTCTAAGGTTCCCTTCCAACTACCTGAACACTAGTTCTTGCAAAATGTGATAGGGAGCCTAAGAAGGTACACTAAAGATAGACCTCAGCCTTACAATTCTTATGCTAGAGCTGAGTTCCTAACATCTCAGGCACTGCCGTACTGAGCTCCTTAATTTCTGTACCTCTTTGACGAATATTGACTTGGAAACCTTGTCTAGATAGAAAGAAATTCAAGATAAAGCTGCCCACAGATGGTTATGAGAGCTGCTTTCATTGCTCACAGAGGATAATTTATTTCAGAGGTCAGTGAACTAATACAAGTTTAAATTAAATACTTCTTGAAGTTTTTTGAACCCAGGTTCTGATTCTCTGCTGTCACCATCAAGGCAATCTCCCAAACATGCGGTTTGTTGGTGTCTTCACATTTACATCATGACAAATTCTCTGTTCTATGCTATGTAAAATGAAGTTGGGTGCAGTTCTGTAGTGGCAAACACCTCCAACATGTCGCATTGTACAGTTTAAGGATGTAATCAACTTATACTCAGCATGAGTAACGTATTAGAGATTATTGCTTATTACAGTCACTACTGTTCGGAGAAATACCAGACTGAAGTACATTATGGCCTTCAGTTTAAACCTTGTAATACATGGTTAGAACAATTCAAATAAAGCTGTATTAGCATAAGAATTATGAGCTGGTAACATTCCCCTTTTGGAAAAGATGTTCTCTGTTAATTGGTGGTATTACATGTGTGCCTGTTCATTTTTATGTATACCTGATTTTGCAAGATTGGGCAAGATTAAGAAATATCTCTTAAAGAGATTATGGTGGCATTACAGTGACTCTTTTTTGTAATGAGATATTGTCTCTGAAGTAGTAATTTTAAAAAGGAATTAACACATTCATCGATGTGTAGAATATTCTGAAGATTCCTAAACATTTCAAAGCCTTAAGTGAATGCCTTCCTGTAGGTAAGTATAGGCAAACCTATTTTACAAGTGAGACACAAAGAAGAAAGTGTGTTTATTATTTTTAAAGACATATATGGTTTGAGACTTCAATCCATATTTATGTGTACAAAGGAAAGGAGCTCTGCTTTCAGAATCTTGGTTCTTTGTGTTTTTATTCTCTACCATGTACTCCAGCTCCCCAGGGAATGGAGCAGAAAATGTACATTCAAATTCGATTTCTCATTTTTCCACTGCTGAGCCTTTGGGTTGGTTTTCAAAAGACCCACATCCATAGACCACATTTTAGAGTGATGACTTCCCTAAATCATTTTAAATTTGAACTCCTGTATTACAGAAGTCTGGATATACATAAAAGACAAATGAGGCCTTAACACTGATTTTAGCATCTAAACATAGTTGTCCTGACTGACATACAATTTTGTCCATTCACTTTTCACCACCACAGTTAACATATAATCTTTATATCAATACTAAGTCTTTTTGTCTAAAGGATCTTGAATCTCCCCTTGTGAATGATCTTAAAAAAGATTTTCATTTTATATTTGCAAATGGATGGAATAATGAAGATTTATATAAGGATGTTCCTAAAAGATTAAATTGATCAAAGGATTTTTAGAGGAAAATTTTGAGTTACTGAAGAATAAAAGTGGAAAAAAGGAATTGGATGGTCTCATGTCTGTAGCCTTTAGAAGCAAAAGGAAGAATCTCATGGGATTCTTGAAAACTTTTGACATGTAACCTATTTGTTGAAAGCTTTCAAATTATATAGAATCCTTTACAGCTCATGCCAAGGTGTTTTTTAATACTTAATTGTACTGATTGTTTAAAAACTGCATCTTCTCTGTAGTCTGAGTTTTTCTGCCTTTCAACCTCTGGGTTTGTTTGGACCTTTTTATCTTCTAGACTAAAGATCTATTTGAAATAAAAAGAACTTTCCTGCATGACAGATGCATACCTTAAATGGGCCATTTCTTGCACTTCTTATGGAAAGAGCCTCTTTTATCTTTCATTGTGGATCATAACTTCTAGGCCACAAAACTTTCCATCCTCTCTTTTCCAGTCTTTCCAATTAGCAATACCTTTTCTAATTGGGATTCTGAGCCTTTGGTTTAATTGAAAAGTGGCCTACTCTTTAGTCTTGTTTTTCTGTAAAAGATCCTTCCTTATTATTGTCTTTCCTCTTAGCTAACTATGCTCAGATATTCTCAGACAAATTATATTTATTACCCATAGAAACTTTCAGACAGATCGCTTTCCTGCATCATTTTATTGTCTCCTAGATAAGCCATGGACTATGAAAATTTATCACTAATAGAATGTAACTTGAGTTTATAACATGAATAAAATTTCTGAGATGGTTATTCTTCTAATTCCATTTAAGTATTTTATTTATTTTCTACACTTTTACATTATAGTATAGCAATATATTATGGATTCCAGTTATATTCTATTTTAGAATTAATTACTTAGATATTATTATGGTGAGAACAATAACTTAAGTGACTGATTTTTAAATAACTATGTAGCACATTTGTCAAAATATCACATTAGGCAATTGAAAACTAAAGACATCTCTTAATATTTTTATCTATGATTCTTAGGCCTGTTTCTAGGACCATAAGTCTCAAAAAACTAGTTACAAAGCATTTCACATGATTAGAACTAATATGGGTTCTTGCTCAGGGTTCAAGAAACTCGTATTTAATCCTGTCTTTATCAAAACATATTTAAACATCTCGGTTTTCAGAACATTGGCATTATGCTATTCTGATTCTGTTTCTCTTCCTTGACACATTTCCAATTTCTGTGAAAAAAAAAAAAAAATAGCAGAGTTACTACTGTAGAGACCTTACCTTGACTTTGATATGTGTAGAATAGAATTTGTGTCTAAAATACTCCCAGATTTATAGTATCTTTATAAACAGTGTAAACCCAAGAAAAGATACTGTACATACTGGTCATTTATAAGTTTTAAAAATATGGTTTTAAGTTTTAAAAGGCTTTTTATGTAAATATTTTTTGTGTTTGAGGCATAAGGCAACTAGTCTTGATTCAGGTAGAGCTGTATAATTTACTTGCACCTTTAATAAAATGAAAAAATCAATTTGGTTGAGGACTGCATTAACAAATGAGGGTCAGAGGGACAACAGGTACTCTCTGATTATAGAATAATCACGCATTCTAACTCAAACTGTTGAACCTATGGTATATAGCAGTTTACTCCATAAATACACCAACCTCCTCACTGAACCACCTCTGCATTTTTAAATAAACTAAATGTATGCCACTTGCATTATGAATTTGTACTGAAACAGGTAACATTTGAAGTTTGTTGTTCTGAAAGAGAAGGTAAATTTTTTAGTCTTGTGCAGGAGATTATGATAAAATTAAGAAAAGAGAAGGAGACATTAAGCTGTGAAACAGAAGGCAAATACTAGCAGCTACGGCTGTAAGGAGGGAGCATCATTAGAAGTCTGACTCATTAGCTGTGCAAGTAAGGCGCTTGCTTTGCAATGATTGTGTTTGGTTCTTATTTCCAAAGGATCTTTGAAGCATTCATGTTTAGTACAAAATACATAAACAAAGCTAAAAATAGGACAACTGTCTTTTACTTTTCCATCTATAGGAATATTTGCAAAGTATTCCTATTATTAGAGCATATAAATGTAAACACAATTTTTCCACATTATCCATGGCTGCTTGTAAAAATAAGATGTTATTTCATGAGAAAGACAACATGCCACATTAGCAGTTTTTTAAAAAGAAAGCAGAACTACTGCTGGATTTTATGAAGAACCTGCTCCTAGCAGTATGTAGGATCGTATCTTTTTGATGGGTCCTTTCAAGAAGCTTGAGTGCACTAATTTTCAGTTTCTAATCCTTAGTTTAGGTATGAAGAGACAAGTGATGCAGCCAACATGAGTAACACTGAACGACTTCTGAGTAGGTGTGTAAATAAAATTTTAAATATTTAGAGAAATGTGAAGACAAACAGTGAGGTTCCTACTGGGTTTGGGTGCATCTATGCTTGCACAGTGCTTCAGAAAGAGCTTTTCAGCTTTAGAATTTTGACCTTATTCCAAATTCAGATTTTTATGTTCCCTGCTAAACAACAAAAGACTTCTCAGGATCTTTCAATTTCTTATTTGAGTCAAAAGATGAAACTATGAAGTTATTGCACCACTGAGGATAATATCAATTTCTAGATAAAAAATAAAACCTGATACTCTCAAAAGAGAAACCTTAAAATTTAAATGGAATTGTGTGAGGTCCAACTCATTAGTTCATTGAACTTAATTTCAACTTTCTGGGGTTAATCGGGGGGAAAGGAAAGCAAAACATTTACTAAGAAGGACATTTTGAAGAACAAATGAGCCACTAAGTGTGAGAAAAATTCAGAACATGGAAGTAATTTGCTTTTTCTGTTTGCCAGAACTTTGTGTTCTACAGAAAACACTTAGGCTTTGGAGTCCATCCCATTTTAGCCAACAAAGCAATGCATCACCAAGAGAAAAACAAGATACACTTTTAAAAGGGCTTTGTACTATGTTTCTTAGCCAAGGTATTTAATTTGTCAGCAAACCTAATTAATGGACAAAGCAGATGCTGGAAATCATGGTAGCACATTAATTTAACATATCTGTACATTTTACATATAACACATATCCTTGAGACAAAAGGAGACACAATTCATTGAGGCATTCCATTTTGAAATGCTAGAGCACTGAGCTTTTTAGCTCATGGAAATGCATCAGTTCTTCTTGGTTCTTGTAGTAAGCACATCTCCGAAATAGACAAAGTAGACATGAACAGTGCATAGCTAGAAAGTTTGGCGTACTTAACAGAGAAAGATTGTTGAGAATGTACCGTGGATATGGGAAGTTTATTGGATAAGCACCCAAGTTAAAATAAAGGATTCTTAGTCAGTTGTATGTCTGTCATCAGAGAATCATGGAAAGCTTGTTACGTTATTCTGGATGTGTTGGTATAGAGGGAAGAAGGTGGGTATAACATTAAATCCATTTCTAGTCCTGAATGGACTCAAGCAGTGCAGAAGACTGTAGAAGTTATATTTATCCTCTAGGGACAATTACAAAAATCAAAATTCAGGGATTGTGGCATTTGTGGAGATCATGTGGAATGTGTCACTTATTTTTATCAACCCTCAAAAGATTCCATATGGTGTTGAAAGTTCCTGTCTCTTGTTTCTGTTCTGCTCCTCCATATGTTATCTACAGAAAAATTGTGTCCATTTTTTACCTGGATCATCACAACTACAGTAAGACCTTTTTTAATGGATCTGTTTGGGAGAATGGTTTGGGCTGACAAAAGTCATTCTTAACGTGCAAGGTGCTGAATATTTGAAAGATACCATTTCACAGGATGACTAATAAATAGTTTTTCTGAGGCTGACTATGATGACATTAGGAAAGTTGGTGGCAAAGTCTCCAGATTATTCAAGGGAAATGGCCTTGAAATTGATCAAAGACTAATGAGTCATTAAAAATTGAGAGCAAATTGGTAGAGCAAGAGCAAATGTGACTAGTGCTCAAGGTACCTGAATTATAAATATATCTTATTGACTCAGTCCAATTCCTAGAACTTGAGAATGCTAAGAATCCATCCTCTCCTTTAAGAATATTTTGACTACAGTTGTATCTTGAAGCTTCACCATATTTCAAAGCCTATGGGTGATGAACTCAATGCTCAGTGGCACTGCAGCTCTCAGATTAACACCTAGGAATGGATGTCACTTCACCATTGTGGGGTGCATGGGAAGGATGAGTCTGTAATGACAGGAAGGTTGCATGGTGAGTGCCTCACTACAAGTTATTGCACTATGTTACATGTAAATTTATGATGTCAGAGGTGCTATGGACCATTAGTTACCTTTTCTCATGGTAAATCTGCCCTGAGATCTAAATTCTACTACTTTACTGCCGGTCCTGAGGACAACCACAGACTTCTGATGATTTATGTTTTTAGTCCTTATGCTTCCTGACTTTTTCTTCCAGCCTTTCTGCAAGGTAGGAGATTGCTATTTTTACACTCTCTGATGTTGCACCATTGCAACAGGTCAGGCTGATTTTGTTCTAGATTGCAAATGAACTTCTACTGGAATCCTCCCTTTGTTTTTCTATGTTTATTTAAGCATTTCTCACTGGTGTATCTAGTCAAACAGTTATGTATAACGCTGTCTTTCATAGAATTATAGAAAAATTAGGGTTGAAAAAGACCTTAAGATCATCAAGTTCCAAACCCTTTGCCATGGGCACAGACACCTCACACTATACCATGTCACCCAAGGCTCTGCCCAATCTGGCCTTGAACAATGCCAGGGATGGATCATTCACAACTTCCCTGGGCAATCATACACGTTTCTCTGTATCACATGCAGTATGGGATGTTCATCTTGTTCTGTAACTTCATCAAAATACCACTGATGATGGCATTGGGATGTTTCTGTGGAAAGTTCTGTTCTGCATTTTCACAAGAAGGAAAATCTCAGTGTTCATCTTCCAGACCCTGCTATGTTTTTATTTTCTCCGAGAATTTGAAACCAGACATTTCTAATTAGAGATATTTTTACTTCAGTATATTTTGCTGAAATTGCTAATTCTATAAGTATGTTTAGGTAGTTTAGAAAATCCAATAAAAGCTATGTTAACAAATCTTATCATCTGTTTAACTAAACAGATTTTGTTCAGCAGTTCCACTGGATACCAAATAATACTGAGAACTAGCTGTGCGGGAGATAACAATCCTTTGCAAAGCACATTGATCCTTTTGATCAGAAATGAATTCATTGCAGAACCCATGTCTGATCAGCATCATTTTGCTGTGATTCACTGCTGGCTCCACAGATCTTCTAAATAAATATATAATGATCAACAGTTAGTGGGGGAATGGTTTCCCCTGTGCTCAGAAGAATTGCTTGTTAATTGCTGCTGATTGTCTGAGATTCTGAACCACTGTGCTTCTTTCACTTTGTATTAATTCAACAGTTTCTGGCCATATGTCTTGTGATCATACCTCCTTATCTTGGATCCAGATCCAGACATTTTGCCTTCTTTTCTGTGCTACCAAGATCTCTGGATCTTCCTCAAGCCCAGTGACTTTTCATTTCTTTGTATGTCATAAGAAAAATGGCTGCGTGAAAATACCTGTTAGTGAGTTATGGAAGAAGGCATCTGTTCTTTTCTACCTGCAGTTCAGGTAGCACCAGTATCCATACTGCACAATGGATATGTTTCCTAGATAATTCCTTATTCGCTAGAATAAAGTTCATGGGCATTTTGTAAATCAAACAACTGGAGTTAAAACAATTCAGAGATGAAATGCATTTGTTTCTGAGTTAATTACAAAATCTGATTCATAACTTCAACAATTTTTCAGCTTCCTGAATTTTTCAGTTTCACTGGATGGCTGTGAGTACATTAAAAGTATTCCTACCATGTGTCTACATTAATAAATTAATCTTGGTCACCTTAATTTATGCTCTTAATATTTTTTAATATTAAACAAATATTTTAGCATAATTTGGACAAAAATATCTCCATCTGAAACACTAAAACAGGTTGAAAAAACAAAAGACAGTCTCCAAAGAATCCTGTTCTGGTACTTAAATTAGAAAAGCTGAAATATTTAACTAGAAGGTGGCACTCCAAGTTGTTCCTGGGCTATTTATCTATATAGATGGAGCTGCAGAAGTGCAGGAAGTTGCCCATCTGGTGAATAGAAATGATGCAGGAGTCTTCCACAGTTAACAGAGTAGACCATATTATAGTCTATGAAATAGAAATGTTTAATTTTTTATATATATATATAAAATACATTTTTATATATAATATTTAGCTCTTCTTTGGAGATATCCTAGACTTTCTGTGTTAATAGGTATTACAAATATTACAGATTCTGAAATGTTCAGTAACAAATGACACTAATAGGGTTTTTCATGGCTTGTATTCAGAAGAGAGTGTTGTTCATTAAACTTTTGACAAAGCTCTTGAACAGTTGAGCTATCTGCAAATTAAGCTATAACTGCTTAATTTGAAGAGATAAAAATGTGTTACAAATCTTTGTAATAATATAGACACAAATAAAATATATCCCAGTCACACAGCTTAGAAAGTTTTTATGTACTGCCTCATATCAAGCTGGAAAGAGGGCCCTGCATTTTTAATGATGTCTAAGAAATAGAGGCAAATAATTTTTAAAATTGGTGAGAAATAACCAATTATTAAGAAAATAAATAGTTTTTCAGGTCATTCTGCAAAGCAGAAGGTCCTAAATGCTGCTTAGTGGCAGAACAGTTCTTGAAATAATTACTAAATATAAATTCTAATGAATGTGCTGAGTATTTTATTGTGAATAAGTGAAAAAAAAGGGGTTTTATATTTTATGGCTTTTTCCTGTTCAGTTATATAATAGTTCTAAGACAACAGTCAGTAAACTGCACAGCTTTAATTGAATGAACTAGCTGTCAATTACCTGTATTCTGGATGGTATATTGTGGATATAGAGGAACAAGCAGCAAAGTGGAAAATAATGACAGCTTGCTTGGTCTGAGACAATGTGCTGAAGAAGTATTTAGAAATTCATTATAATTTCTTAAGGAAAGCTTAGATGCCAAGGCAGAAAATATAAGAAATACACAGTAGAACATGTTTAAGTATTAAAATGCCATTAATATTTATTAATGAAGTTCTGGAGAATGTAAGGAGAGAAAATAGCTGAGGCATTTTCGTAGACTTCACATTTTTATGGATCTCATTATTATGGTGTCTGAAGACCTCACAATCATTATGCATGTATTCCAACGTATATTTAACATCAGATTTAACACATTTTTAGGGATGGTAATTGAGCTCTAAAGAAATGAAGATGAAGAAATTTAAAAATTGCTAGGTGCTAGTATCTGAATGTGAGCAATGCCCTCACTGAACCCTTCAGGAAGAGACGGAGTTCTTCTCTTTTTTACACTGGGTTGGTGACTCAATTCACTGGACAAACACTTTTTCTTTTGGGTATTAGCTAAGCTTGATATCAGTCAAGTGGGGAAGAAAAATTATCTTTATGTAATTTTTCTGCTTCTTCCAAAATTAGTAAAGATTTAGATGCAAGGAAATGCTACCTTAGATTAAGAACAAGTGTGTCTTCTTCTCTAGTGCACCTTGCATGTTGCATAGCTTTTTATACACTATTAATTTCCTGAATTATAGAAGAGTTATTTAGCTTACAGTGCGGTTTGCATGTTCATAAAATTTAAAGTTGCCTGGAGCAAGAGTTGATGGTTTTGGACCTCAATCCTTCAGATTTTGTTAGACATTCCATTAAATGGAATGTTAATTGTAGCATTAGTGGCCTTTCAGTACTTAGAAAAGGACCTATAAGAAAGATGGGGAGAGACTTTTTAGCAGGGCCTGTTGCAATAGGATGAGGGGTGATGGTTTTAAACTAAAAAGAGGAGATTCAGGCTGGATTTAAGGAAAAAGATATTTTCGATAAGGGTGGTAAAACACCAGCACAGGTTGTCCAGGGGATGATGATGCCCCGTCTCTCCCTTGAAAATATTCAAGGCCATCCTGGATGTGGTTCTGAGCAATCTGATGTAGTTGAAGATGTCCCTACTCATTGCAGGGGTGTTTGACTTGATGATCTTTGAAGGTCCCTTCTAATCCAAATTATCCTATGTTTCTTTAATTCTCTGATTCTCTGATTTTGAGTAGTCAGATGAATGCTTCATTTACTGTGGAAAACTCAAACAGTTTGATTTTCTTTACTACATGGAAAAAAAACCAGCTGAAATCTCCACAAAGCCTTTGACGTAAACACTTGCAGAAGCACAGAATATTTTCCTTGACAAAATTTAGGAAATTATTAAGTATTTCACTGTTCTTTCCTTGGTGCTTTTGGTTTAGACCTGAATTTCAGAAGGATATCAGAAGTATCGGAAATATCAGAAGAGCAGTGAGGAAGTCAGTGAATTTGAAACCAGTGGATGTATCAAGGATTTTAAGATAAACTTGCAGACTTTCTTTAAAATATGCCCTGTTAAGGTTAAAGAGATTTAAAACTTCCCCCCCGAAAACCCAAACTAAAACACAAAAAATGTATAGCAAGTCAGGGTCTAATTCACTGTAGCACAGCTGTACAAAAATGTCTATATCAAATATTTAAGATAGAATAAGTTGTGCTGGTGAAATTTTCCAATGCAAGGGTTTTCCATTGTAAGGGCTAATGCAACAAAAGCTAAACACTTTCTCAGAGTATTAATTTCACAAAAATCTGGTGAAACATTACTAAAAAACATCTAAAGAATTAGGTATAAAGAAGGGGTAGGAATGTCTCCATGTCTCTCTTTCACTGCTTATTCACTTGCAAATTTTGCTGAGCTGTGGAATGAGAGATTGTTGTTCTCCTGGATGAGACAGCCCATTATTTTAGATGGTTTTGTGGAAATGTAACAACGTGTTGGTTTTTTTTTTTTCACTGAATTCAGAATTTAAGAAGACTTACAAAAGGGGTGATATGCTTCTGTTTATCAGACTGTGTTTGGGCATATTCTAATTAATGCCAGAAGTAATCACGAAGAATGCAGCATGCTGTGCTGCAGGAACAGTGTTATTTGCTGAAAACCAGGATGCAGCAGAGTGCAGAGGGTGCATTTATTTTTCCCCATCTATCTATTTTTAATTTTTCACACCTTCTTCTAAGCATCTGCTTCAACTGCAGTCAATAAAAATTCTGGATTATCTCAGTTAATCTTGCATGCATTTCTTTTGTAATGTTACACTATTACAGATTCTTTGTGGTACAGTCTAGCCTAAACCAACAGAACATGTCAAATAATTTACCAAGTTTTCCCTATTTGATTAAAAGGTTTCTTCCTTCAGCCTTGTGAATTGAAAGGATAATTATTCTCAAATTATCCATTAATCCCTCAAGGACAGTGCTCTGTCACCTTCCTGTTTCATTGGCATATGTTTAATACCAACAGTAAAATCTGGAATCCCTAACAGTTGCTCTGCAAAGTGAGACTAAATCCATTTAATCTCTTTCATCAGTTCTGGTGTCCTCACATTTCCTCTCAGGAAGAAAGAAGAGAATTAGAAAAGAAAATGATCTTCAGGTTTACTTCCCATATAATCAGTTTCTGCTATGACACGGGGTGGAGATTTTCAGTCCTCTGAAAGTGTCATTAATATGTGTGAAAATACAAAACCTGAAAAACCTCCACATACAAGTGTTCCTTACTCACATAGTCAAGACTCTCTCAGTAGAAAGACATTTTCTACATTTTTCTACTGCTTAAAAAGGTTTTCAAACTTAAGTCCCAGAACACTACAGCAAAATACTCAAATGGCTGGACATCTGATGATCTGATTGTGCTAGTGGAAATATTAATGAGTTTATATTTACACTTAGACTTTCCTGAAATCTTTAATTGATTGAGTGCTAAGTTTTCCCTTTACATTATAGTCCCCTCTCCTTATTGTACCATTGACCAGCAAAAACCCAGTTTTTCTTAATGGCATTGATTTTCCTTTTCAGACACTTAAAGAGTCTCAAAATGTAAGCTTAAAAAAAAAAAAAATTAAAACTTATGAGGGAAGTTTCATAAATATGTAAAAATTTTGCTTTTATTACTGCTGTGAATTGTTGATTTACCAATGCTTTTCAGGGCATAATGGAGCTACATTGCAAAACTCCATTTTTTAAACATGAATAAATCAGTTGTAAATGGAAGCTCATAAAGATTGTGGTGTGTTTGTTGCATTCATTCGATTGCTTGTTTTGATGGAAACAATGCTGACTCTTTGACATAAATTTTACTGAAGAATTTTCTATTTTTTAACACAGTGGTTTATTGATTTAGTGGTTTTGATCCAGTGGCATGTAATTTGATGAAATCCCTTTGTTTCTGAGTACTTGTAACTTTGCTGGTAAGAAATATATAGTACAGGTGACAGGATTCATTCCTAGAACTTCTTAAAGGATGTTGAAATCTCTAACTTTGAAAGAAGTCACTGAAGTAATTGTAATATATTTGCACTGTCATTCAAGCACAATGCTATCAATGAGTTCCAGTTTGACGGAAAATAGAAAAATCTAATCAATCTATGAGCAGTTCTGAGTCTCCATGGTTCCTTTGTTCACACTTAATGACAAGATTTGATAACTGCAATTAAAAATAACCCTTAATCATGTAAAGCCAGCTCAGGTGTAGAAGTCAGGTGACATAGATGTGATGTCCAGACCATGACCAGAAGTGGCTCAGAGTTCAAAGTGTGAACAACCACATTTCTTTGATGTCTAAGTCCTGTCACAGAATCAGAGAAAAGACATTCCTCCTCTAACTTAACTTGAAATAAAAAAACCAAGTGAAACCAAAACACCTTCCTGCCCACAAACCCCATAGTATCCCATTTTTAACACAGTAGGGTAGGGATCAGAACACTCAGTAGCCTATTTTCAGGTTTGAACCAATATCGCCCAGCTTGCAAAGTACAGTTCTGTTCATCAACAGAGAGTATAGATACCTGTAGGAGATAAGCAGTATCAGTTTCCGTGGCTTGTAGGATTCACTAAACCTAAGAGGATGAACATAATTCTGTAACCTTATAGTTCAAGTAGTGTTTATAGCTCAATCTAGTTCTTTCTTTAAGGTTTCTATATTTTATGCTAAAAAATCACTGGCTAAGGAAATACTGATGAAATGTTGACCTCCTGCATGGTATAGGAGTTAACCTCTTGAGGAGCAGGTTCAAACTCCTTAGTGAAAGAAAAGAATTATTTTGGGATTTGTACTTCGTAAGGGCTTGTTCTAAATAATGAGACAAAGCATGAAAGGCAGTTTAGAATAAATGCATTAACTCTTTCACAGCCAGCCTAAGGAAAAGATCTTAGATACTGACACAGAAATTCAGGATGGTTAGTGCTAGATAATGAAACTCCCAGACTGGTT